>CAUYQG010109820.1:0-78458 GCA_963574415.1 Tarsius wallacei | reverse complement strand
TCATTCATGTTTTAACATTGCCGTTTATGTGTGAATACTGAGGAAGGCATGGTCCATAAGACATGGGGTCTGGAGAAAAAACAGAATCATCTCCTGAAGAACAAGAACTCCTTGTGTCAGGGTAACTAGGTGAATACTGTTTGAGAGGTTGACTGAGGTCCAAGTATTCCTCATTGGTTGTAAAAGTGATAATTCGATCCAAGTCTTCTACCAACTGCTTGAACGTTGGTCTCTGGGAGGGCACTGCATGCCAACAGTCCCTCATCATCATATACAGTTCATTGGTGCAGTTTGCCGGCTTATCCATCCTATGTCCTTCCTTTAGCAGCTTAAAAAGTTTCTCCACAGGAATCCCTGGGTAGGGCGAGCCCCCTAAGGTGAAGATTTCCCACATTAACACACCAAAGGACCAGACGTCACTCTGATGAGTGTAAACTCTATCAAAAAGGGCTTCTGGAGCCATCCACTTGACTGGAAGTCACCCATTTGTGGTCTTTTTATAATAGTCTATATGGTTGATATCTCTGGCCAGTCCAAAGTCTGCTATTTTCATCACATTGTTTTCTGTTACCAAAACATGTCTGGCCGCTAAATCTCAATGAATACATTTTTGGGAAGCCAAGTACTTCATGCCTCTGGCCAGCTGGTAGGTGCATGACACCAAGTCCTTGAAGGTCATCTGCTCCTCGGGAACATGGTTAATGTCATAGGAGTACTCCATCCCAGGAGTCCTCTGGGCTCGTAGGTATTTCCGGAGGTTGCCTTTCGAGGCATAATTAACGATGACATAGAGTGGCCCATCCTGTGTACAGGCTCCAAGAAGATTTATGATATTTTTGTGTTTCCCAATCATCTTCATCATCTCCATCTCTGATACCAGGTCAGAAAGGTCTTTCTCTGTGGCATCATCTTTCAACATCTTCACTGCCACAGTAACTGCCTCCTTGGGTTTGTCTTTGTCGATTCCCACTGCTTCCGCCATGACCACTTGCCCAAAGCAACCTTCCCCCAGGGGTTTGCCCAGCGTCAGCCTAAACGTGTAAATAGGGGATTAGCACACAGCATCTGGTGAAGGGGTATAGCAAGGGAAATTCCAGAACTGAATATAAAAATCCTTCAGCAGTTTGCAAAAGCATGGAGTATTTATCATATGGAACTAATGAGACTGAGGGTACACACGCGCTCGTGTATTTTCTTAGTGACGTTTTAGAGAATGTCAATTACTGGTGGAACAGCTATTAAATTTCACATTTGTATTCTCGGTTTATTTTCTTTATGGAAGGTATCCTTGCTGGTGAGGTGGTCAGCTTTTCTAAGTGCCAATGAGGAACTTTTGATCTCGGGCCAGTTAAATATTTGTAATTTAGAATGGCTCAAAGAAAAACGTTAAGGCTGTTCTTATGTTTTGTCCCTGTAAAGTGGTAGCTTTAAAATTACTATTATTCAAATACCAATGGATTTTATGGTCACATTCCTAGCTAAGTTACAGGATATGAATCTTAAAAGCATTTCAGGGAATCTCTAATTTTTCACTAGAAAAAGAAGAAAATTCTAAAAAACTGGGAGAATTTTAAAAGTAAGTTTAGAAATCCCCATGACTACATAAAATTAACAATAAAGAACACCTAAAGTGAATATCACCAATTAAATTTCTAAATTCAGAAGCACCTATGCACATCGTATGAATAGCCATATATTGTCCTTGGGCATTCCAGAAAACAAGAGAATGGAGAAGTCTTTGGAATACTTTATGATGTAGTTTTTTTAACTTAAGTATAACACAGCAAAATGCTGCACTACCATTAGTAAACAGCATTTACAATAAGTACACAATAGTTTGCAAAAGTTCAGCATAAAGAGAGAGGGCAGTGTACGCTATGTTGAGGTCATTTCGTTTCTATCCAGAACTAAAATTAAATTTAACATCTTGGCAGAAAATAAATATTTGCATTGGAAAAATGGCTAATTTATGTCCCGCTGCCCTGCTACTACAAGCTAACAATCCTTTCTTTGTATAACTTCTGCCTACGATCTAATAAACTGCTTCTAAATAGCCTTCATTCATTGGAAATCTGTTCCACCTACGTTTGCGCTAAACACTGTTTTGAAATGTTTAGCACTCAGATTTTCCACACTCAGAGTACCCCCGGGTGGGAGCTAAAAGTTTGGCACATACAGACTCCCACTGTTGACTGCAATGTCACAGGTGGCAAAAACCATAGACTGAAACTGAAAGCTGCAATTTCTTAAAATATGACCACAACTCCCCAATTCAGGCATATATACACATAGGAATGTGCACATGAACCCACCTACTTATAAAATCACACACAAACTAGGGAGCTGGCAGGGCTCACAAGAATCACCCCTTTCTCTCTCTACATTCTACAGAAAAGAAACTATTCTTTGTGTGTTCAATAAACATGTCTTGAGTGAGTGAATGAATGAACGAATGAAGGTGTTTTCACTAAAGTACACAAGTAAACTGGAAATTGCTTCCATTAACACTCTAGCTGAATGAAACTTACACAATTATTCAGTTCTAGTTTCTACATCCGTATGTCTAAATTGGCTGCTGGGAAACAAAACTGATGTGAATTCGTACGGATCAAAATAACAAGTGCCATATAAATAGAGCTCATCATATCTAGTCTCTGGAAGAGTTTATCTTTGTGTTTCCAAATCTGTATATGTGTGTACAAGAAGTGTATATTAAACAATTCTCTAACATAATCTTAGGGAGCAACTGCAAATGTCAAGACAAGCAGGGTAGCTGCTCATAAGCAAGTCGAGAGCTTGTTCCAGATGATTTGATGCAGAGATACAGTCAGCATTTCCTCCTTCCATTACTCTCAAGCTGTCTGCGCTCTAATTCCCACAAGAAGGACCCAGAAGTGAGCTGAAGGCCTTTAATAACCACTTCATTTCAGAAGGTTGGTCTAGGGGTTGGTCCCTGCCTAGAGGACTTGGACTGGTAGGCCAAGATATGCCCACTGACTCTATGCCCAGCACAATGATCTTGCTGAGGTTTGCAGTTCAGAGCTCTCAGGTTACCAATACCAAGGGAAATGAAAGGGAAATGTGCACAAGTCAAGAACTGTGCTCAGTCCTGGGAGGTATGTAGCCCCACTTTCATTTTATACAAATGCAGTACAGAGAATCAGGTGACTCACCAAAGGCTGCCAGCCACTGACTGGCAGAGCCAAGACTCAAATCCAACCCGACAGAGCCCCAGATACATAGACTTCAAGCCAGACCAAGAGATACACAGCTCCCAACAATGTCTTTGACAAAGCCCATGTGTTCACACTTTGACTAAATATCTGTGGAACACCTCTATATCATTCAATAAAGAAAATCTGATGACCACCGAAGTTAGATGTCGGATACCATATTTGTGGCTTTTTAGCCCAATATGTCATGAATAGCCATTAAAAACAGCAACACTGGGTGAAGGTCCTTACAGCTATTTATATTCTGCATCTAATTTCTCCACAAAAATCAACCACACTCATGGTTCTAGTAACCAAAAGCTGGAATGCCAGATCTATTTTATAAATTGGATGATTCTACTTTGATTCCATTTGACTGGGTTTGAATTGCCCCAGACACTTAAAAAATGATAACCAGATGCCATCTTCTTTGGGGGCCAGCCAGAGTTTAGTAGCTCTGCTTTAAAGGAGCTATTCTTTTTTTTTTTTAATCCATTCTTTTCTTTTACAAGAGTCAGTTATTTAGAAATGCAATCTGACTCCTGTTGACATCCTCACAGCAAGACCTCTGTGGTAAAAGGTCAGAAAAAGTAAATGTTCATCCAATATCCCCATTTATAGTTAAGTCTCCATTCTGAGATATGCCCAGCAGAAGTACTCACTTATCTCTTGGAAATTCCCATTTCGGGTCCTCTGGCAATTCATACTCGGAGACCCCTGCCAGCATAGGGGTGTCCGCTGTTGAGGAGAGGCGTGTTGTTATCCTCACCAGTGGGGTGTTGGAGTTCATGGAGGAGCTGGACTCAGCAGAAACCTGGATACAAAATGCGAAGACACAGATGTAATCCTGGCTCCACCTGAGAAGGCTGCAAGTTAGCCAGAGCCCAGCCAGAATATTGGAAGAGGGTGGGGGCTGGCCAAAGTCATCAGTCAAAATAAAAAACCACTGGATTCGGATTCCTCTGTCCTCCCATCTATGCAGTATGAGATTTCATCCAAACTGTACATGCCTAAGACCAGGTTTTCAAGCAAAAATTTTGCATAGTGTCTGATCAAAACATAACTTTTCTTTCTGTCCTAATTCCTTCAGATAGTCGCTTGAGGCCATGAAGACAGAACTCACTGGCTTCATTATTGTATTTCTGCTTGTGCCTGCACCTGTACCCGTGTTGGAGCCCCGGATCATCAATCTAATCTTAGTCCTGCTCAGACCATGAATAAATGTCGGGCTTACGAAAGTTCACAAAAACGTCTAGAACATCAGCTCTTCCACTTCCTCTGTCTTTGAAAAAGTAAAGCAGAATACCTCAAGAAAAGAACCTTGGGATTTGAATGTGGAAGACATTCCAGCAGTTCTGAGTTTCTTTGCTCAAGGTAACCCAACACTCCAGCACCAGGGGCCATTCTCTATTTTTCCCCAGCCCTTCTGGAAACTTGTTGATCCCCAGGCCATTCGGTGAAAATAAGTTGCCTCTTGTCAACCTCAGTTTTGGAAACCATGTACTGAACGCATGGGACAAAGCATCAAGGGAAAGAAAAATACACCTTTATTCATAACCACACCGGAGAGATCCTCTTCTACCTGGCAGCATGTGGGGTTCCACCGATTTTTCTCATTTACCTGATCCATTTCAGTCTGTCTGATAAAATTAGTATTTCTTAAATATGTCATCTTCCCTTGGCTGGTTTCTGTGAAGAAAAATTCACACAGAGCCCACTGGAAGGCAACTTCTGAGAATTATGACACAATCTTGGTCTGATCCTGGGATTCTTGAACACTGCTTTATCTAAACCATGGACGAGATTTTGGTCCAAGAGAACTGAATGTAAGGCTTAACGTGGCCCATCCAATCAGTCTACCTTGGGTTCCGTTTCCTACATGATTGCCCAGGTGGACAGCATGCCCCAGCTGCACTCACAAGCACCTTTTAATTCAAACTGGAGAAGACCGAGTCCAGATGAACACATGTGATTGAGATAAACTTCACAAAATAGGTCCTGAATTCTTTCCACAGGGAACCACAGAACCTACCCAGGAGTACCCTATTCGGAAAGCCTTGATTCTCTCCTTTGTAAACCCAGACTGCCCCTGATACAGGTTGGAAACTTGAGAAGATGACCAAGAATGAATTGGGGGAGGAAGGAATCATCTTAGGAATAGGAAGTTGTTTTCAGTATTAAAATCGACAAGTAGGCCAGGGAATTTCGATTATCTTTTAAAATGTACATGAATACATTTTTGAGCCTTCCGAGCAGAGGTGCATTATTTCTAAACTTTATGATGCATATGGTATGAGCGATATTTATTCACTGTGGCATAGTACGTTTTTTTCCTTAAGGCAGAACTGAAGAATCATTAATTTTGAAGCCGAGAGTCTCACACCCAAATGCCCAGGTTGCACAGGCGAAGGGGAGAAGCAAGCTAGAAAAGACAAGAAGGTAAATGTGAGAGCTCTCCTGTGGAATCCATCCCACTCTCCACTAATGTCACAGTCCAGGCAGGAACCCCACCCTGGGGTAGGGTGAAACAGACAACTTCAAAGTCCCCTCCACGTCCACATGGTGTCCACATCCACATGGTGTCCAACCTCACTGTAGTGAGCTGACCTCATCTGCCCGACACATCAGAAACCAGGAACTTTCAGAGAAATCAAGACTTCCAGTTTCCACTAACCACATACACATCTTGAGCGCTGTTCACAGAGAAGGGCTCAGAAAGATTCAGGAAAGGGTTTGGCCAACGGTGCCTCCCCAAATCTTTCCATCCACCTGACTCAATCTGCATCAGGGCCAAGTGCTACGAAGGTAGAAGGAGGCTGTTGCTTTCAAAGGATATAAGGTCTACTTGAAAGTTCTTTCACATAAACAGGCAAAAATCACCACTCGTTGCAATGGGAACTTGTGCTTGAAGATATCACATGCAAGAAGCTCCAGCCATACTTGAAAGTGTCAGCCTAGCAATGAGACAATACAGGTTCTGGGTGGCTGAGGTTTGGTAGATTTTGCAGCCAGGACACCACATGGCCAACAGCACAGCTCCTCATCACTGGACACCAGAATTTCCAGAATTCCACCACTGGGGTGCACGGTGTGCCGCAATCAGAAGAGGAAGGGAAACCTATTGGGCAATTACTACGGGCTGCAGTTCTGGATGATATTAACTCCCTGCAGGCAGAAGCATGGCTGGCGTCTGTGCCTCGTCCCTGAAAAATCACTGTTCTCATCAGCGAGCCTTACAGAATAGGATGTGGGGAAGGCAGCCTTCCTGCAGTGAAGTGTGAGAACACAGGCATTTAAAAGTTTCTGGAAGGATATGTAAGAGACTTAGCAGTGGTCACCTTTGGGGAGAGAGATTAGAGGTTGAGAGAGGCGGTAAAAATATGTTTTAGTTCAGAACTTTCTAGACCATTTGGATTTTATTACCATGTATATATCTTTCTTTTATGTTTCTGAAGAAGTACTTTCTTTAACAAAAATATTTTTTAGAATAATAAGGATCTGAACTGGAGCATGAACCATGGGAAAAGAAAATGAGGGACATGTGCTTGAAATATACTGACTTCTATAATGAGTGAGGCGTTACAAGATGGTTGCTTTCAGCCCTTACTTCTGCTTCCAGGCAGGGTTTGGTGGCATCTCTACATCCTTTGATGTGAGTAACTTCAGTGACTACCCACAGCCTAGCAGCCAACCCTAGCTGCTGCCCTTCCTCCGCTAACTGTTCAAGGCTTGAGGCCCCACGTCGAGTGGCTGCATCCAACCAACTACAACAATGTGGGGCCGTGTGGTCAGACCACTGGGTCCACGTCCCAGTTTCAACACTCGCTAACTGTGCAAGCTTCAGGAAGTCACTTAACCTTCCTAAGCCTGACTTACCTCATCTGTTAAAAAGGAGACAGGAACAGTTCCAACTGCACACAGTTAATGTGAGGGTGAAATGAGGGGAAAACCAATAAAGGGCTTAGTGCTGAGCCTGGCACTCAGTGAGAGCTCAGTTAATATTTGCTACCAACACCACAATATTTTTCTTAGTGCCTTTAGAATCACTTGCTACCCAGATGAAAGAGAACATACAAGGACACTTCTCTCTGGATAACTTGGAGCATTTGCAGCTGAAGGTGGTTCTGTGGGTGAGATGTGGTCGGCCTCCCAAATCTGTGGGTTCCACATCCACAGATTCAATCAGCTACACATCAAAAATATTTGAAAAAAATTAAAAATAATAAAAAATACAAATACAATCAATATAGTATAACTATTTACACAGCACTTACGACGTAGCAGGCATTACAAGTAATCTAGAGATGATTTAAAGTACATGACAGGTTATATGCAAATATGATAGCATTTTCTAGACAGGATCTGAGCATCCTCAGATTATGCTGTCCTCAGTGGTCCTGGAACCAATTCCCCCTGGACACTGAGGGACAATTGTACTGTCAAACTGTGCAATCAGGAAGAAAACCTGGTGGCATTAAGGGCTGACTACAGAAGAGGACATGCCTTAGCGGGCCTGCTGATTTGGAAGACAAGGCCCTCTGCTCACAGCAAGGACAGGCTGGGACTCCCAGCAAGCAAGAGATAAAGAATCCAGGAGGAAGAAGGCTGGAGGGTAAGAAAGTCCTAGTGAGGAATATGGCTTATGGGTACCTCAGAACAGAAAAATCTAACATTCAGTCTGCAGTTAACTGCTCTGTGGCTAACCTATGACCCAAAAGGAATCTGCATTCACAAAACCATGGCAGAAGTTCACACATATATACACTTTCCCCTAAACAGAGTTTCTCAACAAGATTTTAACATGACAGCTTTTAAAATGGAAAACTTAAAAAAAAAGGAACCGTTTTATAAACTTTGTTGTCATTAAAAATAAAAAATCAGGTTTATAAAAAAGAATTACTCAAGGGAATTTTGTTCAGAGGAAATATAGAGATTCAGACTCTTTTATTTTTTTTTATTTTTGTACAGATGAGGTCTCACTATGTTGCCCAGACTGATCTCGAACTCCTGGGCTCAGGCAATTCTCCCACCTCGGCCTCCCAAAGTGCTGGGATTACAGGTTTGAGCCGCCATGCCCAGCCGAAATTCAGATTAAATGTACAAATCTGGGAAATACTTTTGTAAAAACACAAAGGGGGGGAAGGTAAGAAAATGCCCAAAGTATAAAAAGAAACTACAGAATTCGAATGCTCTGTCTGCTGAGGTATATCTTAATTTTACCTCCATGCATTTTTACTATGCTTTTAAAATTCCCACTGGGACTATAACACACGACTGGCTTTCTCTTCACTCCCTTTTACTCTGAGAGAGAACCTGTGTCGCAGGCTTGGCGTGATCCCTGGCAGGCAAGTCCCCCATGGGACAACATGTTTCACTGGGGCTCTTTCCTCCGAATCAGGCCCCTCAAGTAATTCCCACTGCCCACCACTGAAATCCTTCTGCTTCCTCAGTAACATTGGATCATCACTTTTTTTTTCTTTACGCAAAATCTTAATAACCTTCCCTATCAGGTATTCTTCAATTCCTACCAAGAAATTTCAATTTTGAAGTTTCCTTTCTAACCAATTCGAAAATATTTCGCTGTTAGCGCTCAGTAAGCTACTTATAAACAATCAACGCTAACACTCCAGTAAACTGTTTTCCCACTCCCAAACCTTGGCAGGCAGTTTTTTTTCTTTTTAAGCTTGTATTTTCACAGACTCCAATTCAGCTTCCTCACTTTCCGGAATCTCTTTACCATGTGCCATAAATCAAGCTTTTAACTAAATGTGCTTTTTGTACACTTCCACAGTACATATGGAAGATTAAGCAAGGAAGTGGTTTTCTTTTCTTTTTTTTTTTTTCTTTTTAAAGGGCCACCAAGAAACAGTGTTATCTCCTTATACTAGATTAAATTTAACTAGAGGGGACTTCACAGAAAAAAGAGCAGGCGGAAGCAAAGATGTTCTGAGAATAGGAGTGATTAATATTCATGTGTTTATTCCGGAAGACTGACAAACACCCTTGGACCACAGCCCGCCAAAGAGACCCTCTGACTCTTAGGCCATAAACCACCTTCCAAAACCAGAAAAGGAGGCCCCAGCGTTAACATACTTCTGATGTAATATAAGCCTTGCCCAACACTCCTCCCTAAGGCCAAACACAATGCTTTCACCACCTCAAGCCAGGCGGCTGAGATAAAGCCCCAAGGGGTTTCTGAAGTTGCTCCCTCAACCCCCCCCCCCACCCATCACAAAACTTAGGTAATTAGGAAAGGCAATTTATCAGACACTCACTTTTCTCCCTTAACAAGTCTCCGCCTCCCACAAGTCTCTCCTGGGGACTGTGAGTAAACCTGTCAGAGCAGGGATGCACCGGTCCCAGATGAACTCATTCTAGCTAGAAGATGGCACCAACCAAAATCCTTAGTCAAACTGTCAGATCTTAGCCAAACTGTCATGTCTCTCGGAGGAAGGGTAAGGAGAAGAGAGAACAACAAGATGGGGGCATGGGAGGGCGAGATACCCACAGGAAAGGGCAGATTCCAATTAAGTGGTCATCCATAACCGCTCTAATAACCCAAATGTTTTCTAGAACCAGAGAGGTTTCAGTAGACTCCTTGATTGACCAAAATACAGAGAAAATATTTCGAGATCATGATGTTCAGCTGCCAGGCAGTAAACGAGCTTCTAAAAGGAGAACTTCCCTTCGCAAAATTCAGTGTGTTAAAGGTAATCATTAATACTTGCCCCAAGAACTGGCACCTGAGTCACAGGCTCCTCCCCCTTCATCTTCATCTCCCTCCTATTCCTTAGGTCCCCAGGAACATGCCATTTGCCTCAAAGGTATTGCTACAAAAGATGACCTCAGTTATCCTCTGGTTTTTACCCTATCTATATCAGCAGCTGAGAGGGTTAAACTTAAGTCTGAAAAAAAAAATACCCTGCAGTACTTTGTGAGATGTCAAGTGTGAACTGCATAGATGAATTTACCCGGACAGAATCAATCCTAAGACAGTTAAATCTCTATTCTACCCCTGTGGAAAAGGTTCAGGCCCCAAAGAAGCTGATGTTCTCACTGAAAAACTGACTCAGCAAACCCAACAATCTGTGCATCTCCTGAACAAGTATCCTCAGTTTCCTCTGCACCCCCTCCTGCATGAGGGTGGATCCTCATCACTCAATTGATTTGTGGAAAACAGAAAGCAAAGCCCCCGCCTTTAACTCACAGATGTGCAAAGGACACTTCATATTGGCCACTGGCTGTCCCACAGCCACGTACAAGAACACAAAGATGTCCCTCCCCGGGCTGGCTACTGTTGGTCTCATTTAATACACCGGGCATCAAAAGAGTGGGGCATCTGAGCGCTGACACGGAACATGGAATGAGCTCCCATCAAAGAAAACAGGGAGATGTCACATGCCATCCACCTTCCCACACCCCAAAGTTATTTATTCTTCTCCAAGCAACGTGTGCATCCCAAGTCTCAAAACAAATTCATGGCTACTAGGAAATGACTGCAAGGAATTTCTTGTTTGGTACTGGAAAAAAAATATCTTTGCTCAAAAAAATAACCATCTGAAATGTCCGCCTTACAGCAGTAAGTACAGTGCAAATTAATAAATGTCAAGAAGGAAAAATTCACAAGGGAACCAAACAACCAACTCTCCTTGTTCTAAAAAGAGAACAATGACGGATTGAGAGCGTTGAGTGAGATGCTGTATGAATATGGGTGTTGGGGGTGGAGCAAGGGTCCAGGCCATGAAGACACCGAGTGCTACCTGTGTCACAGAGGAGGCTGGGCCAACACAGGATGAAAAGTGGCCTCGTAAATGCCTATAAACAACCCATCTTCCACACATCTGATTACAGGCTCACCTGTCTCCAGGTAAAGGCATGCTTGGCATCCCTGTGGTATTTGCTCTGTCATCAACATATCTGCAGGCCTTTCTAGGGCTTTTCATTCCAGCTCCAGTCCAACAACCCTCTTTTATCCAGACGCCTGATAGGCATCTTCTTCTCCACCAAAGGGGCCGTGCTTAACGAAATGTTCTTTGTGAAGATCCAATAACATGCCCCGTTTGGGCACTTATGAAGAGCTGAAGTGTGCCAATATTCCCCCAAATGAATTAATCTCTCAGAGACTACTTTTTCCAGGGACACAGGTATTTGCCCCCTTTCCTCTGCTTCTCTTATATTCCTTGACTGCACTGAACACAAGGTGATTACATTTCTTTTGGGGTTTTTTTTTGAGATAGTGTCTGGTTATGTTGCCCAGGCTAGTCTATAGTCTGGAACTTCTGGGCTCAGGGGAATCCTCCCACCTCAGCCTCCTGAGTAGCTGGGATTATAGGTATCATGCACTACCAAATAGCCTTGGCGCCACTGGCGAATGTGACAGGCTGTGTTTTACATGTAACTTGGTTTGACCACGCACTTAGTAAATTATGATAACTAAAAGGAAGAAGGAAAGAAAAAGAGAAAAGAACCCTAATGTTCCCTTCCATGACAGAGGGAGAATGAGAAAAATCCAACTTTGGTGGAGATGGACAGTGAACAAAAGCTAGTTGGCTAGAAAGAAAGGAAAACACAATGACTGTGACTGAGTCAAGGGGCGTTTAAGGGCATCTGCCTCTTTTGTGTGAAGTTAAAAGGAGAGCACTGTTAACAGTTGCAGGAAAAAAAAAAAGATGATGAAATAATTAAGGGGCAATGGCCTAGCTATGCCAAATTACAGGTTTCCTCCAGAAGGTAGCATTTTTCCCTATTAGGAAAAAAAAAAAAAAATGAGAACACCACTCCCTCTTTTTCGATTCCCTAAGCCAGATTCTCAAGGGAAGACGATAAGAATGGCCCAGGGGTAACTGGAAAGAAGGGAGAGGGGAGGGATGGCTGCTCAACCCGAAGGCCACAGCACTGCTAGGCCATGAAGAATTACCTTAGCATCGGACTCTCCCAGAAACTGGTCAGGCACCTGGCCCCATCGCTGCTTCCCTGACCCCAAGAATGATAATGGTGTCACTCAAAATAACAACAGTAATTCTTGGTGGCAGAAGTGGCCCATAGGCCCCTATTTTCCTTGCCCTTAGCACAATTTGGTTATTCATCTGTACTTGATACACACTCTGAATTCCATCCTCAGTGTCCATGAAGAAAGACTTGCTTGAGACACGGCTTCAAAGAAGTTAACAAGGATCCATTCAGCGTGGAGTTTGGAGCTGCGTTGAGAACAGCCAGATTCATGCCAAAACCACTGCTGACCAACTGGTTCCTAATCTTCTATAATTCCTTATCCAGAAAGTGCAATTACTACCTGAAGTCCTAAGAGAGGCATGGCTGGGATTAACCTACAGCTTCTCAAGGTGCACTGAAGAATCACCTGGCGACTTGCTTAAAAAATGCAGATTCCTGACCCCATCCAAAATTCTACTGAACAAGAATCTCTGAGACCAAAACTAAGGAATCTGCCTTGTAAATTCTACTAAAATACACACTACATAGAGCCAAGGAGTTCACTGTTTTATCTGCCTTTTCAAAAAAAAATATACCTTTATCGCAACCAAGTTCCGTATTTCTATAAACACTTTGCATTCGCACCTGCCTTCTCCTTAGTCTCTTTGTGAACAAGCAGAAAAGAGTCAAAGCATTTCCTGTCCCACCCACCTTTGCAGGGCTTTGGTGTATGATAGAGGCTCTGTCTTGTCTCAACTCCCCCAAAGCAAAATTAAACCAATCAAGAGGCACACACAAGCAAAAAGTAACCACCAAAGACCAAGTTTGAGATTAAAAACAATCTGCTGCTAGTTCCATACAAAAATCATTCTACCAACCACAGCCACACCTAAGAACTAACATCAATAACATAATATATACAAACAATTCTATTTTAAGAGTCAGAGAGGTTAAGCCGAAATTCAGTGTGCAAAGACATCAATGAGCCAGTTTAAATCAAGCAGCAGCTCAGATGCACCCCCAGGGTATAAGTTATAAAAAATAAGTCAAAGAGAACTGGAGTCTCTTTCCTACTAGTGACATAAGCCTCGTGCGAATATTCATGCTTATCTTAAAAAAAGAATTAGATCACAGGAAACAAAAGTGGCCTAATGCTCCGAAGAGACCACTATACTTGTCAAACACACACAGAGGGAACTGCCTGCAGAATTATCCAGTCCTGTTGATTAGCTCTTTTACTCTCACACTTTTGTCCTTTCTTGCCCTTAGAACTAGACCCCATTGATCCCAGAGATACACCATGGCGTGCCTCTCCAAGTGCCAAACACTAATTGGGAAACCACCAAGTAGCATGTCAGACCCACACGCACGCTGAAGCTCACAGAAGTACATGGCATCAAAGTAGAGCAAGAGATCTAAGAGCTGGCTGGGTCATGGGAGAGGAGTAAATTTCTTTAAACTCTTTATCTACTTTCTGTTACCTGTCTCCGCAGGGGGATGCGCTTGGTCAACTTGTGCACAGCCGGCTGGCTGCTGAAGTCGGGCTTCTTGGTCGTGGTCTTCATTCTGCACAAGATGACTGTCACCACCATACAGGCAATTAAGAAGACCCCTATGCAGTAAATGGCTATTTCCAGGTAGTCTGGGGAAGCTGTAATCTCCTTCTCTCTCACAGGCGCTAGATTGCAGATCACAATGGAGAGGAAAGATAAGCGGGCCACAGAGTTAGCATACCAGATTGATGCAACATAGCATAACTAAAGGAATCAAAAGGTGACGACCATTCTCAAGGCAAGGTGGGCTTCCCAAAAAACTCAATACTGCAGAACATGGGCCACAGGCCTGCCAAGTGCCTCTTCCCTGTGTCTCCCCCAAGAGAAAATGAATGACCAAACATTCCTCATTTTACCACCAGGGCCAAGGTGGTCACTGTCTCTAGCCTCAGTGGACTTCTGCAGTCTAGTGAGTGGCTGACACCAAGTTCGAAAGGGCAGGCTACGAGGTCACATTCATTAGACATTTGTACAGAGGAGGATAACCAACTGTACCCACAACGAGAGAGCTGTCTTGCATGATAGTATCTGAATGTAAACCAAATTAAAAATTCTTAAATATCAATGATGCCCACTTGTATTTCTAAGGAGACAGTGACACATGATTCAGTCATATTTGGATAGGTTCTTCTGAAGGACTCAAAGACATAGTTTATCCCTGATGAACACAGTTCCATATGAAATAAATATTTATCTAGTAGGCTGGTCCATAAATGTTTCAGTGAGTTCCTTAATATCGTCCAGCATGCTATTCAATAAACAAACCAAAGCATTTGCTATATTATAACCAAAATAGTATAGACTCATTCTATAAAATAGAATCATTGTAATATAGAATCATTAGGTCTATAATACATAAAGTTTATAGGACTCCTTAATAACCATTTAAATTGTTGTGTATTTAGTTATACTGATATACCACTTGGAACTTTCCTCTTAAAGAATAAATATAAATGGTATTGCATGTGAGTATACATACAATTACTTAATTTAGCACATTCTTATTTCACTTCCAATGACTTCCCTCTCCTTAGATTTCAATGATCCATCTACAAGCAGTGTATTTCCAAATAACATTTTTCTCAAATTGCATTCTTAGTTAATGTGCTAGTACTATCAGGCAAATTGGTTAAGAAGTGCCAATTAGGCACCACAGAATGCAGTACTGCAAGTAAAAGCAAGCTCAACATGAGACATCTCACTGTTTCAAAGCAAATATTCACAGAGCAGATTCATAACAAAAGGAAAAATGGATGCAATGGTATTATTTAAAGCTTATACATTTTAATCAGAAGAATACTTGCAAGACAGTCAAAACTCTTAGCAGCAACAGCACAAAATCAAACGATCAATTTATTTTTACTAGACATAAAATAAGCATGCAGGTAGGCACTGCGCTCTAAAAATAAGGAATTAATAACTGGAGTGGAACATCAAAAGCTAGCAAACCACAGTCTATGCAGTTTCACAAAGGAAATGACAAAGAGGCAGATGCATCAGAGAGGACAGTGTTTGTGAAGAAAGTTTCACTAGAACAGAGATGTTAATTAAAGATGCAGAGAGCAGCAATGTTCAGGCAACAGGGTTACACTGATGTTTATTTCTCTGTAAGGCAGAAATAACATCAAGCCCAAGATGGAAGGAGCATGCTTTGCAATAAAAGCAAACAGAGTCCATTCTATCGCCACATGCACCAAGCCACCGATCCCCAATGTAGGTAACACACTGCTTCTGTGCACCCTATAATCAAAAGTGCTTCTCCCGAAAGACCTCAACACACATCCCTCTATTTACATCTCGTTAAAAATGTGAAATGGGATGAGGCAATAAAAACGCATATGGGATTTTAGCAAAATGGAATTTGAAGTGAGGAAGAAAATTACTTTGAATTTTACAAAGTAATTTCCACTTCTTCCTTAAGAGAGAGGGGGATGGGCTAATTTATATACATTTGACTCAATGACTCGCTCAAAAGATAAGATCCCTTCAGGTTTTAAGGGTGAAATTTTACTTGATCATAAATGTGAGTGTGGGATCTCATTCTAAGTGAATTTCCAAGGCAGGTTGTTTTAATCCCCAGGGGATGATTTTTAACACTTTTAAAAATCTTTATGCAAGGATAAAAGGGGCCATTTCTGATAACAGAAGCTGTGTTAATTTTATAGCAATCAACCAAGAAAAAGGAAAAAACCCCAGAGAGAAAGAGCAGTATATACCTGGCAGAACTGTCAACCATGCAGAGTGAAAGGATATCCCAATAGAATTACCCGCCAAGCACGTATATTCCCCAGCATCCTCAAAAGTTACATTCCGAATATAGAGAACCTCAATCTCTTTGTCCGTGGTGTTAACACCGGCGGCCTAGAAAACAAGGGAAGCAAGAGAAAAAGCTAGACGACACAGGAATGGTTGTGGAGGGGGGGCCATGGAACCATGGGGCATCACGCTGGCGGCTCCAGGGGGTGCTGGCCACCAGGAGATTCCAACTGCAGCCCATCCACAAAGCCCACAACCGAGAGACACGGAGCAACACTGACCAGCTCACCTCCACAGGCCCGTCACCACACTGGCTTCACCACCTAGACATGCACACAACCAAACACATGGAAAAATCAGCCCACAGAGGTCCATTCTCTTGGTCTATGCTTTGATTTGAATTTAGGGGTGGTTCTCCAAAAGCACAGGACCCAGAAGGCCAAGCTGAATTCTGATCCTGTTAGCAGCAAACTCCCACCTCGAAAAAAGGATGATTCTATCCAAATTGCTGTGTTGTGAAACAACATGCTGCAGATAAGCCCAGGTCAACACCTCACATATCCTCTTGGCTCTGAGGAAACCAACCAGGTGAATGGTTGTCCTGGTTACCAGGCTCTGGTTATTTTTACTTCTGCAAAACTATCTTGCCTTACACACCATTGAGGAAAAAAAAAAAATTGGAAGACTGGATGATGTTGGTAACAAAAAAACTGGGGTCTTTTTTTCTTTTTTATACAAACATTTAAATGTGAGTCATGACAAACTAAAAAAGCAACTTTCTGCCTTCCATAGCACCTAGCAGTATGTTCATCCCATAAGAACTCCCCTCAAATTTGGGATAGCAAGGTCAAGGACAGTATCTCAAAAGGATCAGATATGCAACCAAAGAAAAGATGCTTTGTTGGACAAATTAATATTTCTCTAAAAACTTAGGGTAGGAGGAGACATGAATTTTGCTGATATTCAAATGTACAATTCAACAGGCGTGCAGGTATGTGTTTAAAATGGTGTTAATGTGCTGTAATGATGGGAAATGTGCAGCCCAAACAAGATAAACAAGAAAGAACAACTTAAAAACTGGGTGGAGGTGGAGAGTAATCTTGAAAAGAAATTAGAGCAAGCACTTTGAACATCGTGGGCATTTTTCCATGGCTACTGGCACCATACCAACTGCATCACCAAAGAAAGATTATTATAAATATACCAAGGCCACAAAAGTTATCCTATAAGATGCCTGCAGTCTCCCAAAGCACCGAGTCTTTTCAGCTTCTATATCCAGCTTTCTTTTTTGAAAAAAGACAAAAACAAAAACGTTGTTACCTTGCTGTTTTGGCAGGACAGTGAGCCAGGCAGACTGGTTGGCCTGCCCTATATAATTGGAGACCTTACATATATATTCCCCAGCATCCGCCTCAGTCACATTGAACAGAGCCAGCACTTCTGCATTGGAACTATTTATCCCCGAGTGCTAGAACAGACACAGGAGAACAATATAACGACCAACCAGGAAGGACTTAGCACTGTTTATGGTCCCACCACCAACACACCACAAGAAAACAATCTCCATTATATCTAAACAGCAGCATTAAAGGGCTGTGGGTTTCGAAAGACGAAGTCAAGTGGTGGACAATGCAGAGACTTGGTGGGAAAGGGTGAAAGGGTGTGGTCAACAGCTAGCGGAATGAGTTGGCAGTTCCTCAGGTTGGTCATCTTTTCCCAGCTTTTTTCTTTTCTTTTTCTTTCTTTTTTTTTCTTCTTTTTTTTAAGAAACAGGGTCTCACTCTATTACCCAGGCTGGAGTGCAGTGGCATAAGCACAGCTCACGGCAGCCTTGAAGTCCTGGACTCAAGTGATCCTCCTGCCTCAGCCTCCAAGGTGGCTAGTATTTCAGGCTCATGCCACCACGCTAATTTTTTGATTTTCTGTAGATCCAGGGTATCACTATGTTGCCCAGGCAGGCTGGTCTCAAACTCCTGGCCTCAAGCGATCCTCGCCTTCCCAAAGCACTGAGATCACACGCATGAGCCACTATGCCCAGCCAGCCCTCAACTTTTTTGATCCTTGGTATTGTTAGCTGGTGAAAACACCTCATTGGCTGCCAGTTCTTAGTTGAGCCACTCATGGTTCTATTGGAAGAATGTTCTTCTTAAGGACATTCTCTATGAGCAACTAAACACGGAGGATGTAGCGGGCTGGAGTTATTAACTAGCTGAACAGACTTAGCTGCCCTGTCACCCTCCTGAGGAGCAAGCTTGATCTAAAAAATAAAGAGGCTGATGCTATGAAAATGGGGGCTTGCAGAAACCAAACAAGAAACAACAAAAGGAAAGATATTTTTCCTGTTCAACATTTTCCTGGTGCAGAAACATTTCCTAAAACTGATTGTCTAAATCACATGTAAATGAATGTCAAACGTTAAGCCATTTTTTGAAACAGAAAATCTAAATTATTTCTAAAAGGTGGTTACTAGAATTGGATTGTAATGTCCTATTAATAAAAACAACATCCAAGTAACAATAAACATGGCAATACCTTGAGCCTACAAAGCCCTTTCCATCTACCTCCTCCCACTTATTCTGACTACTACCCTGGAGGGTAGATGGCATCATGATCCCCACTTTTACAGATGTGCAGCTAAGCCTAAATGCCTACAGTCTCGGGGCTGATAAACAGCTCGACTATTCTGTCTCCAAGTTCAGTAGTTCTTCCACTACGCCACAATTTTCTCCTGGAAATTTACTAGCAAGTCTCATGATCTGCTAATTCCTGAACATACTTTCTACGGGTCAGTCAAAAAAGAGAATCATTGTCCCTCAAATCTAACAGGAAATCAAAAGACCTGTGGCCAAACCCATGGAGAAGACCCCCAGTTGTGGGCACCTTTGGATTCAGAAAATCCTTACCTTGAGAACCTTGAGGTAGGGCAGCCCATCAGGCCCATATTTACTGCCGTTCTTCTCCACATGCTTGATCCACTGGATGTGTGGCTGGGCATCGCTGTAAACTTTGCAGACAAACTCCACATCGCCTCCAACCACTGTGGAGGCATTTGCCGGCAGCCCAGCTTGGAGGATGGGCCGGTGTGGTGATCGCTCTGGTGGACAGAGGGAAGAAAGGCGGAGCAGGGATGGGTTGAGAGACCAGTGAATAAGTTGTGTTGCCCAGAAGGCTGTCAGCGAACTCAAGCCAGAAAGACCTCAGGTCGGTTGGCTGACTTCTTTGGAATAACACCCTGGTCCCGTGAATAACAGAAATGACTTCAAAGGAGACCGCTGGAGCGTGACCCTTGTAAAAGAATACTTATTTAGAAAATTGAGAAAGAACTTCTTACATCCCAAGCTATGCGTTGTCCGTGGCCACCAAATGAACAAGAGAAAATATTTTACGTTGACAATCTAAAGGACAAATGGCAGAGTAAGGGGAGTAAGTCTTCACTTACTCCATTTGGAATCATCTCCAAGACTCATCTCGAACATACGCTTAACATTATGAGCAGGCGGCAGGACTAACTTTAAGGTCACCGTGAATACAAAAAATGGCCCCTATAGGCACAGTGCCACCCAAAACACTTCCAACACACTCTGAGAAGACACCCATCCCTTGTTTTAAAAATCAAACAAAGTTATAAGCAGACCACTAACAATAAGATCCATCTCTTTATCATGGAATTTACTCCATTCATTCATTCTTTATTCATCCATGCATTTCTTTGATAAATATCAGGTGTTACTCTGTGCCAAGATGCACAAGTACACACGCCTTAGCTTATTCAGGCTTATTCAGGTTTGGCACTGAAACAGATATAAGGAGGTACCAGTTCTCAAATCCTGGCTCTGTTTCGGGCTGTCTTAAAGGGGGTCCCACCGAGGGTATACCCAAAATTACTTTCTACTCTTCGCCTCTCTTGTCTCTCTTTCTTAAGGAAAAAGTTCTCAACAAAGAACGCTCCCTCTTATCTTATGCCTGGAGATGCTTCTCTCCAATTCAGAGGTGGTCTCTGAGGAAATCTTGTAGAGACAACCAAGTCAAGGGGTGCTATTAACTACACACAAAGCACTTCAGGAATTAAGGAATACCCAATGAAGAAATGGGCTAAAGACTTAAACAGGCATTTCTCCAAAGAAGAATCCAAATGGCCAATAGGTATATGAAAAGATACTGAAAGTCTCTAATCAGCAGGGAAATGCAAATCAAAACCACAACAGGTAATATCTTATGCTTGTCAGGATGACTTACTTAAAAAAAAAAGGAGAGAGAGAGAGAGAGAGAGAGAGAGAGAGAGAGACAAGTGCTGGCAAGAATGTAGAGAAACTGGAACCCTTGCACACTGTGGTGGGAATACAAAATGGAAAATAGTATGGGGTTCCTCAAAAAATTAAAAATAAAGCCGGGCTCGGTGGCTCAGCCTGTAATCCCGCGCCTTGGGAGGCTGAGGTGAGTGGATTGCCTGAGCCTGTGGGTTCGAGACCCACCTGGGCAACTTGGTGAGACCTCATCTCTACAATAACATCAAAAAATTAGGCAGGTGTGGTAGCGCGCGCCTGTAGTTCCAGCTACTTGGAAGGCTGAGGCGGAAGGATCGCCGGAGCCCAGCAGGTCGAGGCTGCGGTGGCCGGGAGCGGCCACTGCACTCAAGTCTGGGTGACAGAGTGAGACTCCAACTCAAAAAAAAAAAAAAATCAAAAATAGAACTTCTAGGTATTCATTCAAAGAACTGAAATCAGGATCTGCACTCCTATGATGTTGACTGCAGCACTATTCACAACAGCCCAGACATGGAACCAACCCAAATGTCCATCAATAGATGAATGAATAACACTGAAAATGTGGTCTACAGATATAACGAAAAAACATTCAGCTTTAAAAAAGAAACAAATCTTGCAGTGTGTGACAATATGGAGGACAAAATGCTAAGTGAAACAGGACCATCACAGAAAGAGAAATACTGTATGATTCCACTCATACGAGGTATCTAGTCAAATTCGTAGAATCAAAGAGTAGAACAGTGGTTGCCAGGGTCTGGGGCAGATAAGGAAATGGGGAGCTGGTAATTAAGGGGCATAAATTTCAGTCCAGCAGGAAGGATAAGTTCTAGAGATCCACTGTGCAACATCATGCCTACAGTCAATGACAACGTGTTGTACACGTAAACATTTGTCGAGATGGTAGTTCTCATGTTTAGTGCTCTTACAACAGTAAGAACTGAATAACATAACACCAGTCTGCTGGGTGATCTTGTCCAGAAAAGCACTATAATTACAAACTTATTGGAACCTTCCTATATGGTAGCTCTATCAAGAGCCACACAAAACCCAGACATGGGTCATTCACAAATATGCTCCGGCCTCACAGGCCTGCATACACCAGCCTCTTTCCTCTCTTCCTCCCCCAGTTGTGGGTACCACGGCCTTTAACCTACATCTTAAAGCACAGTCAAGGGACATGAGGAGATCCCAGCCAGCTCATCACACCAAGGATATATCCACACTGCACTGAGAATCCCCATACACTAGGCTGAAAACAGCAAATTAGAACGATAGATATCTATGCCTTCCCGTATTGGGGCCTTTCAGATTAAAACATCATTTAGTGAAATTTGCTGGACAAGAGCCATACCATGTGCAAATTGATTTTACTGCATAAGCCTGTTGCTGGCCTTTACAAACTTTTTAAAAAGAAAAGTGCTAGTGGTTACCCGTAGCACATTTCATCCCAGAATCTCCCATCACTTCACAGACACCTACATTTTCACATTATAAAGATAAGAATTTCAGAGCCCCCCAAGAAGTCATTCATTTGCCCCAATGTCACCCATGTAGGCTGAGCAAAGAACCAGAAGTCGAGACTTCTGGTTTTTGTGGGCAGAAAATCTCACAGCTGGCCCCTTCAGGCATCACATGAAACTCCTGCTGATACACTGTCCCAAGGAAGGGCAACGGCAAGCTTCCTGGTCAGGCTGGCAGCTGGTTAGAAGCCACAGGACCTGTTAACAGGGCAGTGACCGAGGTTCAGCTGAATCCCAACTGGCCTCATCCATGTGGGAAGGACAGAGTTAAGTCCAAATACAGTCTTCCTCTCTCCCCTCACCAGGCCTCCTACCAAGAGACTTCACAGCATGAGGGGAAGCTGTCCTCTGGGCTGGATACTGAGAGCCAAGTTCACAAACTATGCTCCTTTGTACCTAGCAAATATTAAAAAGGTTTGCTTCTTCCCAAACAAAAGTGAACTTTAGGTACCCATTCATTCCCAGGCTCAATTTTCCAGTTTTGTGCTTACACGTGTGTGTGCGCGTGTATGTTTTAACACAAATATTTACAGTGGGCCTAAATATCTATTCTTAGAAACAAAGGTACTATAAAATCTTAAATGTCATAAGCCAGATCAACTGAATTTCAAACCAAGTCTTCTTTCTTAAACATGCTTGTTTCTAATAAATCATTTCACAAGCAAACATTGTGCATGTAATACCAAATAACGATGCCCTGTGAACAATGAGTGCTTTCATACAGCCTGACATCTCTGGCCTGTGCCAGTCTTCGACAGGGAATTTAGTCACTGGGGCAACACTGGCAGGGCCCACTACAGAGCTGTAGTCTTGTTTTACTTGTGGTCAAAGTGCTGTTGAGCTCCAGTTATTAAGTTATTCCACTGCTATCCCGACAATTTTCACACACACCAAAAAGAAAAAAAAAAAAAAAAACCTCTGCAATGGTTTAATGTTATTGCATTTGCAAATTACAGCATACCAAATGTTACACGCTTACAGTCTTGAATTCATCTTTTTAAATTTTCTCACCTTATACAAAATATAACCTCTTAACCACCCCCACTCCCCCTCGGCCCTTTCTCACTTCTGGTAGAAAGCTGCAAGCAGGATCGCTCTGTAATAGAAACCTTACACTGTCTTCCAAAACTTATTACAGCTGCCTTCAGTATAAAATGAAACCTTAGAGAATGTTATTTAAAATGTTTTTTAAAAAGTCAGTAGGTCTCATGTTTCGTTTCTCCACATCAGGCTTTGATTTCCTTTGCAACCTTATTCTCTGTCCTTAAACAAGTCAGAGAAGGAGGCCGGAACGTCTTGGAAAAGACCCCAGGATGCCAGCATCTGCCCAGCACAGCTCCTCTCCTCGTACCCTTGGGCAATCCATCTGCCCTTGGAGTCCATCAGAACCTTCCTGACAGCAACCAGGAAGTAGATGACAGCGCCTAGACTCCTGACCTAACTTTTGAAAACTTGGGGTGACAGCAGGGTGCAGACAACTGATGGGCATGCAGGCTGGACAGAGCGGAGGGGGTCCTCCATGGCTTGGCCCAGTGGGCACTTGGACAAGGGCAGAGGCAGTGAGAACAATGACCCCCAACAGCTCATGGGTTCTCCTCACCAGGAACTGCACCAGGCCCTGGGCAAATCAAACAAACCCCTCAGGTTTGCAACTTTTTGCAGCAGACTGATATAAAAAGAGTGAGTTGATAAATCATCTCTGGGTGCAAGACTAAAGCCCAGTGCTGGTTCGTCTCTTCTCCTGTGTGATGGCAAAAATCACATCTTCTCCACCGAGAAGGATTTACAATTTTAGGCAAGGTTCTCTTACAGCGTGTTTAACTCTCAGACATTATATAAAACAGATTTTTCTTTTTTATGGGGGAGTGAAATAAATACATGGAAAATAAAAGGCTGACGAGCCGCTCACCTCTGTTTCTTTACTAAAATTTATATATAATATAGTAAATATATGTGTATATATAAGACATATATGTTCCAATTTCAGCTGGCTGCAAATGTACAGGGCACGAACCTGGAACAGGATGAGAACCTTGAAAACAGCGAATGGAAGGGGCCTGTGTGAATTCCAAATTAAGACGGAATGGAAAGCAGTCCAAAGGGTGCGGCCGCTGCCGATGGGACAGTTGGCTGCACTGCTGGAATGAGGTTCCACCAAATAAACGCGTAGTAAACACAGGCTGAAGTGCTTTAAAAAATACATTCTCTCCCAGTGTTCCTTCTCTCACTCTTGGTCTCGCCTCCCCGCCCCCTTTTTTTCCCAAGTGTCTACTCTACTAAAGCAGAGAGCCCGGCTGCTTAGAGTTTAAATATCAAGATGGGCTCTCTTCTAGCCCAGCTCTGTAGCTGGGACCCATACCCCCACCGAAGACTGCAGAAGAAAAAAAACAGCCTGCTTCATTCCAAGAGGTCATTATTGAGAGAAAAAGAGAAAATACCTGAGTGACAAAGAATAAATCTTTGTTAATTGACCATTGAAATTTTATAACATGCCAGTCCTCCTCTGGACACAGTAATATGTTTGCTCATAAGAGATCTACAGTTTTGCTCTGACATAGCAAAGGCTATAAAAAACATCCACCGAGCAGAGAGGCCTCATGTCCACAGGCTCAGTAAACACGCATCCTGGGGATCAGAAGGGGAACCAGGCTCTTAAATTACATCTATAAATTAATCAAGCACAGAGTGGTTGGTTTCCCGGCGCATACTGCTCTCCTGAGCATTCCTCCCCAAAAGTTAAGCAGTGCTTGCCACAAAGAACCATTTCAAAGCCACTCTCCCTGGCAGCTCAACACTGAGAGACTCAAATCTCATGGAGCTCCCAGTATTGATCTGGAAACAGCCAGTCTCCTGCTCTCAGTCGCCCATTCATTTACAGAGCATGGATAACCTTGCCCGCTCTGTCTTTAAATTAAAATCAAAATTTAATTACCCTTCCTCCAAAATGGCAGTCTCTTAGCAACTCCACAGAATTGAATAGGGAAAGAACATTCTGCGATTTGGAGGACAAGTGAAAACAAGTGAGAACTCTCTTTCTAAAGCCTAGTCTAGCTTTTTTCTAAAGAGTAGGCGGTGGCTGCTTTTGTTGCATAAAAACGCACTAAACCAGTTAGCATGAGGCATGGTTATTAGGAGGGGGAGGCTGATCAAAGCCCTCTGAAGTATGAGGAGCCCAATAACCTGCTAAAGGCCTCACGCTAATTACAATTAGTAGAATGAGTTCATTGCCTTGTCAAGACTCCACCTCATGCACTCAAGCCAGACAGGCTAAATCTAGTTGCATTCTGAGTTTTGTTTTGTTTTCCCTAAGCTTTCTCCAGCCTCTGGAGAACAGCACAAAGGAAGGTCAGAACGAAGAATAATCCGCAGGAAAAGGGGAAGGCTAGGATGGAAAGGCGTGTTACACCTTCAAAAAGAGCCCAGGTGCCCATCGCCATCTTGTCACCTTCCAGAACAGATGAGAGGCCTGGGAGGCTTTATTGTTAACTGCATTTCTGTAGAAGGTGACTGCTCTGTTGCTCTTTTTCCCTCGCAGGATTGGTCACATTTTCCTTTTCTAATTTTGTTCTTATTTCCCTTTTGCTATCTGGCCACCCAGGTGTCCCCATCTTCTGCCTGGATATCTGACTCTGGAAAGTCTTGCAGAATTGGGCTAAGGAACTAGCTTCCTCTAAAACACACCCACCTCTCTGCAGAGATCGAACAAGCTCATTTGGGGAAAGATGAAGTGTCTTCCCTCCAGCACTAAAGTCACAAAGTGACTTATGGAGGCTGTACCATGTGAAATGCTAGAAGCAAAACACCACTAATTCCTTTGTGCTTGCTCGACGATGTGGAGAAGCACAGTAAAGTGCTGGCTAGGCTGGGGCCTGGGAAGACCGAAGCAGGTGGAGGCAAAGTACCTTCCCTAATTAATGTCACAGACTATATTCTTTGGCTTGGGATTGTGTGGCTTCTACCAGCTGGGTAGCAATTTGGGTCTTCTTGGGCGAATTACAGGAGCAAGGCTGTGTGTTATCTACACCCCAAGAGTTTTAAGATAACCCGAGCTCTGTGCCTTCAAAATGTATTTAGCCAGAACTGAAGGCTCTGTGGTGGCCACAGAGTTACTATGCCAAATTTAGATTCTAAAATGCCTTTTCTTTTGTTAAAAGGAGACAGGGCCTTGGGATGAAGAAACATGTCTGGAGACAGCAGTTATGGTTGCACAACAATTTAAATATACTTAATGTCACTGAATTATACATTCAAAAATGATTAACACAGTACACTTTCTGCTATGTACATTTTGCCACAATTTTTTAAAAGAAGGAGACATAACAAAGGTGACAATATCATAGAGTGAGCCAGTTCTGTTTCCAGGGTCATGGAAAATCTGCCTTCTCAATCAGCTAGGTGCACTGACCTTGTCCAGTTTACTAAATGAGAGCTTTTCTATCTCCTAACACAAAGACTTGGCACCAGGTCTCTCCCTCTATTGTGCTCCAGTTTTGACGCTGATGTAAAACTCAGACGTCGGGATCCCTCCTGAGGAGTCAGGGTAAACACAGCTGAAGGCAAACATGCTGGGGGCCACATCACAGCTTCAGTGCCCCCACCCCTGCTTGCCACAGGGGGGTGCGACATCTTTCAGGAATGCACTATCATCTGCTGTGTCTGCGTAAGCTGAGTTTCCTTCATGGGAAGTATTACTGGAAACATCATCTTTAATGTCCACAAATGAAATACACCCGCTTTTATGATGGGTGAACTCCCAATTAGAGGATCTTCTCTTGAATGACTTGCAAAGAAGCTAAAAACCAAACCACTCTAGACCCCTCAGTCAAAGACAGCACCACTCAAAATAAAGCTCCTGAGCTTTAAAAAGTTTTGCTAACATCTATCAAAAAGGATCCATTTAGCCCACCTTTAGAAATCTATCCTAGAAAAATATTCACACAGATTCCCAACAAACAGGTGTATACAAAGCTTGTCATTGTAGCATTTTTGTAACTGGAAAACAAAAGACATGCACAACCTAAATGATTAATTAAATTATACTATACTCATGATACAATAGCATATTGGCCACTAATAAGAATGAAGTCAATCAATATGTACAGACATGGAAGGATGTTCATGGTAAAAACATTGACAGGTTTCATTAACTTTCACCATCTAAAAAAACCTTTCTTCTAGAGGAAGACTAGAAAGATCTATCATGCTAATCTCTCAGCTGCCTTGTTTTTGCTCCTGGAGTGGTTCAAGCAGAAGTAAAAGCTTTCAGCCCATCTGAGCAAACAAGATATGCCTCCCTTTGATAGGAACAACATGAGAAGTTGAACAATAAATCCCCTTTGTTTTCTTGGAAACAAACCTCAGAAACTGAAAATAATCATGGTTCTAGATACTCCTTAGTGCAGCATCACCTACAAAGAACCTTCAAAATAGTCGCATCGATCAGATCACAAAAGGCTTAAATCCAAACTCTGCTTCTCTTCGCACTGTCCTGGCCCAATGGGATGTCTCGTCAGCCCCCAGCCCAGATCCCTCCCTAACAAAAACTCAGAGTGATGGTCTCATATGCAGAATGGTTTTGTTTCTCTCAGCCAAAATGGAAAATTTAAAGGACTAAGTCCTTCCCCTTTCTGTCTCAGTCAGAATGTAGACTGAACCAATAAAATGAGAACTTGTTTTTTCAAATTAAGCACAACTTCCAAAAGACCTTTCTAGAATAATATCTGATGCTTGTCTCTCAAAAGATCACTATCTCCCTGATATGATGAGATATATTTTGGGGTCACAATCCAATCTGTTGATTTCTTTCACTTATTCAGGATAGACAGAATTCCTACAGGCTTTATTTGAGAGAATCCTCATGGAGATTCTCTGGGGGAGAATGGGGAGGCCCTGAGAGAAACAGAGCAAGAAAAAGTTAGATTTTCACCATGATCCTGAAATTTCCATCTCTATTTATCATCTTCTCACTGAGACAGCTGGGGGTCTTTTACCCTCTGAAATGAGAACTCCAAGAGGGCGAAGTCTGTGTCTCACTCAAGTGATTGTCATACTCTACTCCAAAGACAAGCAGCACCAGCGTTATCACATGCTCCATGGATAGAGGATGAATCACAGAAAAAAACCCGGCTAGAGTGCCCTGTTCTATCTCTCTCTTTTGGGAAGAAGAAACAGAGCCACCACCCCTCCCCCATGGCAACACCGACACCCTCAGCTGTCTCTTGTCATGCATTTGACCTGTGATGGTAAAAGATGCACAGCAGCTCTCAAAGTCACCCTTCCAATCAAATCTGCTCTCTAAGGGGGGAGCGCATCCTTACTACACCATCCTACCTTCTCCTCAACTATGAAAAGAAACTGAACTTGGAGATCATGAAAGCAACAATGGGGTCTCCTAAGGGAGAGGAAAACAGGAAAGCAACCTCATAGAAGCATCACTTAAAGGGGGAAGACTAAATGGTATGTCCTCACATCTTAATGAGAGTTGGCACAAAACCTCCTAAGCGAGGTCTTTCTGTTTATAAAGGCGGGCGTTGATTAAGCTATACATGTGAGTTTAGAGGGAAACTGCAGATTTCTTGCTTCAGCATCTGCAAAACGTTATGAGCCACAAAACTCCAAATATAAGTAACTCATTAAACTGCTTTTCGATTATTTCAACGTGGTACATCCTGACAGAAACCTTGCTCAGTTCCGGCACACCTCTGCACACTCTGACTGCCATCAATAAACTGACATTTTCTTGCCAAGCTTACTTGCCCAAGCTCCGATAGAAGCAGCTTTCTCTCTGCCCCATCCATGCCTGAATCTCCAGCTATAGTGAAGAGACCCTCCTCTTACATAAATCTGTAAGACGTTAACTTGATTGTAACACTTCTACATCCTCTTCGCCCACACCATATCCTCAATGCCAAGAGTAGACAACAAGCCAAATATTAGTCCTGTCTCCAGTCACCTCACCCAGGGCCCTTGCCAGAATCGAAAGCAATCAATAAGGTTTCCTTCCTCAACTGTGGGGCAAAGGGTAATGGGTGGCTTGAAGAGGACATGGCAAAATCGCTGATGCCGCATTGTTCTACAACGTTCCATCCACACTGGGTATGTCTGCTCCCACCCCAGGGAGCTGGCACCCACAGAATGCCACCTGCTCTCAAAGGCTGGAGGAATAACTTCTTGCCGAGACTGGTTCCATAAAGGAAGTCCATATTTGCCAGTCAGTACATCTGGAGTGATCTAGCTGCCCAGTGACCAGCCTTTGCCCCCTGGAACCCCTGCTGTGTAACAGAAATGAAAAGCTACTCCGTAGTAATCAAAAGCTCACTAAAAAGAAAGCTACCAAAGAAAGCTTTGAAATCTCTATCCTGGAGGAAAAAATAGGACTGACCCCTCCCTTAATCAGGACTAAGCTGAGTGTACACACCTCAGTCCAGAAATGCAAGAGAAGGTATGCGACCACCTAACAACAGTAACTAACAGTTACATGGTACTATGAATCAAAAGCACTGCCCCTCCTGCAACCTCCTCCTCCTGATAGTGCTACAAAGAAAGCAGGTCATCGCTCTCATTTAACAGGCACAGGAACTGAGGCTCAGAGGCTCTGTGACTTTCCCAAGGCCAGAGAGCTAGCAAAAATGGAAATAGAATTTGAACCCCCACCACGTGTAACTCCCACCTGAACATCCAGAGAGGCCACCTGGCACAAAGTGGAGACCTTTGGGGGTGGCTGTGACAGCAGTGATTTGGAAGAGGAGGAGAGGGCTGTTGGGACCGCAAAAGCCATAACAGCAGTTTGCATCCTACTCAATTTCTGCTCCAGCTCCACAATCCCCTATAAACTAAACGAGCTCACTTAGTAAGGTGGCCGCTGAGACCTCTTACCTGGCATGCCACCTCAATCCATTGCCAACAGAGGGGCTTTCTGCTTTCTTCTAGTGTGACTTCACAACTCTATTTTTTTTTTAAATAGAAACAAGGTCTTTACTATGTTGCCCAGACTGATCATGAACACTTGGGCTCAAGGAATCTTCTCACCTCGGTCTCCCAAAGTGCTTAGCCACTGTGCCTGGTCTAGCTTTACAACTCTAGAGCTGGCATGCAGAGCCTGTATCAGGACAAGACACCAAGTCTTAAACTTAGAGCAATAAATGGAAAATAATTCACTGGCAGCAATATCATGAATATGGAAAAATCAAATGAGACCTGGCCAGGAAGCCTCTAAGTCAAGAGGCTTCAAGTGTAGAACTCCATGGGGCTCTACAAAGCTGAGGCTTTATGTCGTGGCAGGTGTAAGTGTGACAACTAGAAGGTAATGGTCAAACTTTCAATGTATTAACACCATCAAGAAACTCTGAGTCATGCAGTTTAAAGATTACCACCACAGCCACACCTCATCACACAAAGAAACAAAAGCTCTGTCCAGAAGCCACGGTATGACAGACACCAGCACTCAGATGTGGTTTTCCATCAGGAGCAAGTGAGCAGGAATAATCAAATTTTGACAGCTTCAGTAATAAACTAACCAGTTAATTAATTAACTAGGCTACGACTCCTTCATTTACTTAACCACGACTTTGTTCCAAACCGACGAGAGAGTGCAAACTTCACACTCCAGATGTGGTTTGAGGGACTCTGACATGCCTCCATCCCTTCGCCCCTGCTCAGCGATTACATTGGAGCCTTTGTCTTCCCAGGACAGAGGCTGCCCCAAGCGGTAAACAATTTACGCAAGTCCTCCTTCTCCCACTGTGCATGCGCTGCCAAAAGCTCAGTGCCAGGTGTCAACTCCACAGTCGGGCTTATCAGTCAGTGCTTGGAATAAAAGACGCTTCACTCCTCCTGAACTCGCACCTGAGGGGGAGTTAGCACCAGGACGAATTCCTTCATGCTTTCAGGCTGTGTCCCGTCATGTCTGGAGGAGTTACAACAGATTTACGTCAAGGGCTAGTTGACAGTGCCATCCTGGTCTGCCACCAGCAAGTCAGGGCCAGTGATGCCTGAGTGGTCTCCACCCAGCTAGAGATGATATGTGGCCCCTATAGAGCCTCCAACTACCCACTGAGATACTGTCTGCTGTTTATAGTTTTCACTTGGGAGGGCAAGTGAAGGGGAGAATGAATTACTGGGGAGTTAAATTTATAGGGAAGAAGACACAGCTGGCCTTGCAAATCCAGAGACACCATTTCTTCCTCCGCCGTACTGCACTTTGCCCCCCAAAATACCAAATGCCCAGTGAAAAGCTCAAGTTACCCAACAGTCTCTGGGAATGTAGAACTGGATTGCTGAAAAGGAACAAAAGTTCATAGTTCAAGGCCAAAGGGTCCACATGAGTGAGACAGAGTAACCAGTCTTCTGAAGACGTCCATCTTTTTCTCCATGTTTTTGGTTTTTGCAGCAAAGAGCTGAAAGCAAGGTGGGGTAGCAGTGGCATGTTCTTAAAGTCTGGCTGTTGCCGTCGCTACTGGTCCACACAACAGTAAATACAAATGAAGACATCAGCATGGAGTGCAAGGAATATTCATCTAGGTACGAGTCAGGACAGCCTGAGTGGTCTCCACCCAGCTAGAGATGATATGTGGCCACTATAGAGTCCCCAACTATCCACTGAGATACTGTCCGCTGTTTATAGTTTTCACTTGGGAGGGCAAGTGAAGGGGAGAATGAATGACCAAGTCCCCAGCTCCAGAGTGCCTTCTCCAAGTCATTAGCAAATCGCTATCCTTGCTGAACCTGAGCTTCCTCAACTGTTAGTGGGGTGAGGGGCAGGGGTGAGATAAAAAGGCCAACTCAATGAACTTATAGTACTCAAACTCTCTAATCCTCTCCTGCAAGTCCAGCACCCAAATCAGTCTCAGGGCAGCTTTGATGGCAGCACTAATCAAAGGTGGAAATCTCAGTAGGAAATGGGAATGTCAGCCACTGGTCCCAAGATGGCATTCTATTTGTTTAATAAGACTTCTGATTGAGACTAACAGAGGCTATTAAAGATGCTTTCTAATGCTCAAAAGAATCCTGGTTTGGAAGGGAGGAAACTGGGATTTACTGATGGCCACCTAATGTGCCAGTTGGCAGTTTTCATGGGCTAATACAACTGATGCCTCATAATCACTGCAATGGATTGAACTGTGGCCACTAAGAAGGTATGTCCATGTCCTAACCCCCGGAAACTATGAATGTGACCTTATATTTGGGAAAAGGGTCTTTGCAAATGTAATTATGTTAAAAATATCAAAAGTAGGATGGGCCCTAAAAACAATGACGAGTGTCCTCACAAGACAAAGACAGAGGAAGATTTGAGACACACATGGAGAAAATGGCCATGCAAAGACACAGGCAGAGATTGGAGTGATGTGCCTGTAAGCCAAAGAACACCAAGGATTGCTGACAGCCAACAGAAGCTGGAAAACAGGCCTAGAACCTGCCAACACCCTGATTTTGAACTTTTAGGCTGCAGAACTGTGAGAGAATACATTTCTGTTGTTTTAAGCCGACTCATTTGTGGAAATTTGTTAGAGCAGACCTAGGAAACCAATTCGCCCATTACAGAAATGAGGTAAGTTTCATCACTCTGATTTTGCTGATGATAAAACAGAGCCCTGGATAAGCCAAATCACTTGTCCCAGTGCACGTAGTGTTCCAGGTATGGCCACTGACAAACCTGCTAGTCCTTCCACAGCACCAGGCTGGTTTTTGTTCTACCAATCATGAGTCCCAGTTCCCTCCTTTTCTGGCACAAGGAAAGTAAAGAGCTCTATATCTCATCCCAGGTTGTAAGGAGCTTTTTGGTGGCAGGATCCTAGTCAGCATCCGGAGCTTCAGCACCACTTTCTGATGAACTATGGTGAAGACTTACCACCTCCCGGAGCCAGCTATTTTAGGGGAGCCCGTTTTACTACTGCCACAATTGCCCAAATGTGGAGCGTCACACTAATTTTCCCTTGCAGTAAATAGCTGAAAAGTAATGGTGTCAATTTTAATGAGGCTCAAGCAAGGCTCCTAAAAGGGCTCCCATAAATGAAAGCATTTCCCTCATACACAACAATGGCTTGCTGTTTAATTCCAGAACACAAGAATGTCACTTAAATTACACGGCTTTTACATTAAAGTGCTTATGGGAATGCCTTTCCAAGGAAGAATTTCAATAAAAAGATCTCACCCATTTTGATGCTTCATAATATGTGAACCACAAATCTACGTATCATAGCAACAAAAATAAAACCTCGAAGAACGTGAATAAGAACAGGACTTCACTTTCACTGGGAAAGAGTTTCTATTTTCTGTGAAACAGAGAGGTAGCTGAAAAGCCGTTATCACACAGCAGTATATTCCATTTGGGCCTGTGGGCCACCAGAAATTCACTGCTTCAGTCTGAATCCTTTTTATTTCTACTTGCTGAGATGTTCAGGATGACTGCCAACCCTGTAAGTCTACATGAGACTGTTTAGCTGACTCAATTCTTATTTTATTAGTGCTTCTCAAAGCAATTACTAGGGTTTTGAGCAGAGATGAGAGTATTTCACACCTCCATCTTTACTAAAAATGTCTTATACTCCACTGACTTTTGGCTTCTATTTATAAAGAAGGTTCAAGGCTTGGAAAGTTATTGGAGTTGAGCTTTAATGGATATTCCCAACCAGCATTGTGTCATTATTGGCCCAAGTTTGGCTGGGCAATGTCCCAAATTTGTGACATAATCAGGCCTCTCTCTGCATTACTCCATACACTCCATGCTCCCTCTACATTACACCACTGAATCATACACTCTTTTCAACAAGACTGATTGCCAGGGGATTAACATTAGACAGCACAATTCCATTATTCAGCAGCCCAATTCAAATCCCAACTCTAAACTCTAAGAGAGATTTCAGGGCTTCACAGGGATGAGCTGCCAGAAAGCTCAAAGGGGAGGCGGGGTGAGGGGCTTGTGAATGTTTTACATAACAACTCAACCTAAAACCTGCTGTAAGCAAGAGCCCAGGCTGGAGAGGCCACAAAATGACTCGGTGATTCCTGGAACAGCCCCAACCAATCTTAATGAACGATTTGCAGACCTGATCCCAAAAGACTGCTATAGCACAATTCTTTTTTTCCCACAATAAATGACTTAATTTAAAAATTAGGTATTTAGAATTATTAGCCCTAAATCTAACTTTCTTTCTCTAAATAGAAACACTTTCGTGTCAAATTCAGAATACATGAGGCCCCAGGTAAATCCCAAGTCATGTGCTATTTGATCAATGGATTCATAGTGCATCAATGCCAAAATAAATGTTAATCATTTTGTTCTCATATTTAAGTTTATTTCTCTTGTGTTTGTTTTGTAAAATATCTGAACATAGTAATTCTCACCAAGAAACATACCACTATGTATATCAAAAGAGAGCTCCAGAACTCACTCTTTTAAGAATATCCATGGCATTCACATTACACAAAGACCTATTAAATTTCTCACTAACTAAAATGTTCAAATAGACAATTTTTTCACTGACTGCTTATAAGCAAATGAAAGTAAAGACTATATCATGCTTTCTAAGGCAGAGTTCCTTGTAGATTTAATTTCATTTAGCTTGATTAAAATGAAAATTAAAATGATTTTCTGTTTAATTTTCAGTTAACCTAAAATTTCAATTAACCAAATCTTTACAATTTGGTTGATCAAACTTTTGGAAAGTTTTTTAAGGGCTCCTTGGGCAATTCAAATATTTGTGGAGTCGCTCACTCCAAAGAGTTTATATTTTATTGCTGGAAAAGAAATACCTACATATGAGAGAATACATGGGCACATGCATAATAGGCAATGATGTAGGAGCTACTTGTACAGAGGTGTAGCGGGTCGGCATGTGCTTTAAGAGTTACCAATAGTCACATGGATAAAATGGATCAGGCGGAGCTTTCGGCTGAATCTTGAGCAGAAGTCAGCAACTTGAACGTAGGAAGAGCAAAGCCAATGCAAGGGCTCAGGGCAGCAGGCTGAGAGTCATGGCATGTGACAGGGCAGAGAAAAGATGGCTCCTACATGGAAGGGATTTTAACCCGCCATTCCTGCAATAATGAGACATACCTTGGTGGAGCTCCCTATGTCAGCAATCCTCCAACAAGACAGAGGAACACCCTTTCTTCATCAGGTACAATAAAGCCTCATCAACACAGGCAAAACCTGGGGAGGAATCTGAGTATCCAATACAACGGACTACACGGTCTTAAGACGTTTAATTAAAATGACCTACTTATCTGTGAACTCTGACCAAAAAAAAAGGTATTTATAAATTCATATACATGATTCCCTCTTCACAGAAGAAATAGCTCCCAGGCACAGACACTGAACTGGTGCTGTCTAATGACTTTCTTCTGATAGTCGCCACCTTTCCGCCAGCTATGGGCTCAGTCCTCACACCTCTCTATTCTTCAGCCAGCATTATAGCATATACTTTTCTTCGTTGCCCAAAGTGCTCCCACAGTACATCTCTATGCTTTTCCAGGCACATGCTGACGTTTTTCAGAGTAATATCAGCTTCCAGAATGTCAGACACTTCACACCACATTCACCTCACACAAGATGACACTTAGGAACCACAAGGATCATGCAAAACCCATAAAGCCTGGCAAACTGGAAAACAGAGTATTGTCGAATGATAAAAGAATCCTTTACAGATGATAGTTTGTATGAAGAATAAAAATGAACCAATTCTTCTGAAATTTTTTGGAGAAACAAGACTCAGGTCTACACTTTCAAGTGAGCCAAGTGAGAACAGGCTGGCGTGCAGCTGCCACACAAGAAGAAAACTCACCCACGACATCCAGGTGGTATGTGTGATTGATGGACCCATATTCATTTTCTACCACACAGGTGTAATTTCCTTTGTCGGATGGGACCACACTTTCCATAATGAGGCTCCAGTGTTGGTTTCGTACCTGAAAATATCAAAGTAAAGGTGATTATTTAACAGTCTTAGCATAGAATAGCAAGAATTGTGTTTTACTGATTTAAAAAGATGTTGGAGGAGGCAAGGAAGGTAATAAATGAATCACCACAATTCAAAATTTCCTCTTAAATATACTCAGAATGGTGACAAATGAAAACATTCATCATAATGGTGAATGCCTGTGAAGTGGATACTGACATATTCACATGCACGGGGTGTCTGGGGATGTGCAGAGTGGGTCTCACTGTCACGGATCTAAGTGTTCCTCCAGGAGAGACCAAGTGGCTAGGGTGTCCAAAGACCAGCCTACACAGTACCATTGCCTCTGGGCAGGTAAGCGACCAGCTCGCCCATCCACTGGGACACCCTCAGTCCCTACAGTACCATCTAGAACCAACACTAGTGAGCACTGACTGTATGCCAGGCACTGCTCTGTGTCCTCCTTCCTGCCTTAGCTAATTTCAATCTCCCAAGGAATTCCTGAGGTAGGTGCTATTGTTGTTCCTGGTGCCTTCTGGTTTTAAAGCCCTTCATTTCTATCACCATGACCCTCGGATGTTGACTGGAAGTCTCAAGAAGTTTCAGTTGGGAACATAGGTCTGCCCCTCCCGTCTCTGATGATGGCTGAATAGATGTTACATATTCCTGATAGACTCAGAATTCCAAATATAGGAGCAATGAATCCTTACGAAACTCAAGTTATATATCTGTATGTTCACAAACTCCTTGAGATTTTTCAGATAAGCAGCACATGTGAAAATAAATTATTGTGACTCCTACCCATGGTTCTGTCAATACACAAACAGATCCCATTCTAATGTTCTCACCTTGCCTTTTAAATATTTTCAGGCCGGGCTCGGTGGCTCAGCCTGTAATCGCAGCGCTTTGGGAGGCCGAGGTGAGTGGATTGCCTGAGCCCGTGGGTTCAAGACCCGCCTGGGCAACTTGGTGAGACCACATCTCTACAATAAATCAAAAACTAGCCGGGCGTGGTAGCACGTGCCTGTAGTTCCAGCTACTCGGAAGGCTGGGGCAGAAGGATCTCCAGAGCCCAGCAGATCGAGGCTGCAGTGGCCAGGAGTGGCCACTGCACTCCAGTCTGGGTGACAGAGTGAGACTCCAACTTAAAAAATAAAATAAAATAAAATAAAATATTTTCAAACACTCACATTTTCAAACAGGCATGCATTTTCCTTATCAGGACAAAATGCAACATTCAATATCTTCAGGGTTCAAGGCTTTAACATTTCTCTCCAAATCCAAGTCATCCTTTATAGGTACTTTGGACAAGGCACTTCTGAGAAATAAAATGGGGGGCAAAAATGCTAGGGCCTACTAACCTTAACTCTCATTTCAGCAATTTCAACTGACCTTCTGAAAGATACCCTGGGCATTGCAAATGTTTTCTGTTTTAATCACATGAAAGCAATACAGGCCGAGCCTTCACAAGCACATGAGTGATTCAAGGAACTAAATTAGAGAATAGAGAGAACCATCTCATAACTGCTCCATTATAGAAACAGGAGGGCAGAGCAGTTGTCTACTTTGCAAAGTGGCGCCAATGTTTAGCCTGCCAATAGAGATGAAAGATGGTAAGAGGACACCATAGCGCCACTATTTTTATGTGAGTCATTCAGTTCTACACAAGCCATTACTAGTAGCGGAGCGGAGTTGCTGCCGAATTATAAAACGAGATTGCAGCTCATCACTGACAGTCTCAGGAAGGATCACTGTGGTGAAGCCTAGACTCTTTTCTTCTTAATCAAGTACAAGCAGTGAGTTAAGACAGAGTTCTGGGCAGTCACTGACTCTTCTCCCAGCCATCGAGCTGGTGAAAGAAAATAGATCTTAACTGTCAGGTAAACAAGAAAATGAATCTGAGGGCATCTGATCTATAGTGGAGAGTGCCTGTACTGTACATCAGAGAAGACTCACTTTCTGCTCTTGGTTGAGCTACAGATTTATAGGAGAATCAAAACAAGAGGCTAAGTCTTCTTTTAGGTGAGTACCTCCATGCAGAACGGGTCTTCTGAAGGAGGAGGAGATGTGGGTGCTCAATCTTCTATGCAAGGAGAATTCTCCATTTAAACATTGGAGCTGCCATGGTAAGAGCATGGCAAGGGTAAGTACGAGTCCTTAATTTAACCTGAGGCATATGGGCCCACAAGGAGACCGTTCCTCACCCCAAGTTCTGGGGTTATCAGAAATGGCTCTCTCCTCGCCTCTGGGGAACTGATCGTGTGACGAGTTAACTTAGAGATGTAGCCACAAGGCCCCATGTCACCAAGCCACGTAATCCAGCATTTAGCCCTGCTGTAAATATTCAGTTCTTTGAGCCCCGCTCAAATGTCATGCCCATAAGCCCTTAATCACGGCTAGTGTCTGTCTCTGGACCCCATCCAAACTGTCAATGTCTTTCTTGCACCTCGATCCAGATTTGGCACACAGTGTATTCCAAATAGAGCTGAACCTGAACTGCACAGGGAGGGGACATCGTCTGCCTCGGCTGAGACATTAAACCTTGGCCTGGCATGCGGCTCCCTTTTTTTTAACTTCAGGGCATATGGTCAGCTCGAGTCCCTCTCACTGGGGCCATGGCACTCCACACAAGATCTCTCTTCAAGGGCATGTGCTCCCTGAATATTTACTTCCTGGAGATGCACTACAAATATTAATAAGTTAATATTTACAAAATGCTTTTACAATGAAAAACACATTTACCAAACCGAATGTTTCTGTCCAAACCTTGATACTCAAAATCAATATTGCCCCATGCAGTGCTGTTAATATTTATTTTCTTACACCATTTCTCCAGTATTTGATTCCTTGACATACCACCAATCCCAAACTGTATGAGCTGTAGCATTTTCTAAATGGATGCCCTTGGAAGCTGCCAACAGAGGGCTGTTGGACGCCTTTGTAGGGGATATCCTACCATTGATTGGTGGTTGCTTAAAGCAAGCTAGGACTCCACAAGAGTAACTTTATAAAGATGGTGAGCAAATGGCAAAGTTTTTTTAATCACTGTTTCTACACCAAGAGTAAGTGTAAACCTAAAGAAACTACTTATTCCAACAAAAAAAATGCCCTTCAATAATGCATTCTCCTAAATTCCTCAGATTTTCAGTGCTACAATTCTCTTGCCAGTTAGGCCACAGGCACATAAGCCATCTTTGCTTTCACAGAAGAGGGTAAGTAAATACCCAATAAACATATGAAAAGATGCTTAACCTCATTAGAGATCAGGGAAATGCAAATCAAAACAATAAGGAGATATTGTTATTCATCAGCTGATTAACAAAAATTAGAAGGATCAATGTTATTCAGTACTTGGGGACCGAGGAGGGAAACAGAAGCTCAAATTGACTAAGAAATTAAGAAAAACCTTCTTGTAAAATAATTTGGTGGCACCTACTGAAATTAGCAGCACATATTTTTTTTGACCCAGTTAACTCCACTTCTAGAAATCTAGCCCACAGAAAATAGCACGATTACTTCAACACACACGAACAAAACTGCTGCTTCAAGCACTGTTTGTGAGAGCAAACAAACTGCAATCCATCACGAAGAGAGTCAATAAGAATGTGCAGTTCACCATACATGAACTAATGGGTAGCTCATTTAAGACACAAGATCTAGTCACAAAAAGAATGAATTATTCTTATGTTCAGACCTGGTAAGATATCGATATATAGTTATTGATAAATGAGAAAAATTAGGTTGAATTCAAATAAGTTTATTCATGACTCCGTTTTATTAAAAAATACAAGTACATGCACAAGCCTATACATGTATATAGCCCTGAAGGTATGAGCACAACGGTATGAACAAACACTGTATCCATGTGATAATAAATACTTCCAAGCCTTCCTTCCACCAGTTATCAGGACCCAATTTACCCAGGAAGACAGCAATTCCTCTTAACCCTGGCTTTCACAGGCAGGAACCCCATACGCTACAATTCAACAGATCAGTAGTCATTAAGATGCATCAAATAGTACTCACTCATCCCCGCTCCCTACTTTCAAGCAAGCTCCTGGGGGACCCAGAACCATCCCTTCTAAATGTGTTTGTGCAAACCGAGCTTACATGTCAAGGACAGTGGCACTTGCCACCGCTGCTGCTGATCACAGCACAGATGTGGAGGCAAACACCTGTTAATGCTTAAACTCCAACATCGATACAAGAAGTTTGCTTTTCAGGAGGCATCTGGCAATCTGAGCCTCTGGACCAGTGGCAGAAACTCCTCCCTCCACTCAGGAAACAGCCACTGGATCTCTCCAGAGAAGGTGGAGAGTTTCTGTATGGGGTGATGATGTACAAAATGAAAGGCTGTTTGCTTAGATGCCTGTTGCCGGAAGGTGCTCACAAAGGTGGCTGCGGGACTTAGCTCTTTAAAATGTCATGATCTTCCTCAAAAAGATAAACAGAGAAATGCCATATGGTCTAGCAATTCCACTCCTATGTATATATTCAAAGGAACTGAAAGCTGAGACTCGAACAGATACTTGTACAACAATTGCTACATAAATCACAACAGCCAAAAGGCAGAAACAATCCGAGTGCCAAACCACAGACAAATGGATTTTTTTAAATGTGGTATATCCATACAATAGAATATTATTCAGCCATAAGAAGGAATTAAGTTTTGATGCATGCTACAACATGGATAAACTTTGAACACATCAAGTGAAATAAGCTAGACACAAACGCACAAATACCCTATGATTCCACTTATATGAGAGACCTACAACAGGCAAATTCATAGAGACAAGAATTCGATTAGAGGTTATGGGGGGCGGGGGGACATTACTGCTAATGGGTACTGAGTTTCTGATTGAGGTGATGAAAAACTTTTGGAAACAGATAGTGGTGATACAACACTGTGAGTGCAATTAATGCTTACTAAACTTAAAAATGATTTAAATGGTAGGTACACTTAAAGCCCAGACATCTTCGCCACTATACAATGCAACCATGTATCCAAAAACTATGTGTACCTTCTAAAGCTATTGACACAACGAAAAAAATGATTTAATGGTAAACTTTACATTATGTATATTTTACCACCATAAATTTTTAAAACCTCAGAGGTTATGGAAGTTCAAAGAAGATCATCATAGGAAGAAGATCATCATACTCTCGACTTTGCCTTTAATAGTATCCCTTGGGCTAGATGATCTTTACATGCTCTTGGGGAGCCATTACTGTCATCGTGTTTCTCATTTACCAGTGTTTTTTACAAAACATGGAACCACATTTTAAGAAAGCAGTTTAGTAACAGCATGAACTCTGGTGCAAAATCACCTTGGTACAAATGGCAGCTCAGCCACCTATGAGGCACAGGACAAACCTTCATCTGTAAAGGGGCAAATAACAGTGCCTGCTTCTTTTGGCTGTGGAAGGACTGAGCCGCACGCTATGAGAGAGGTGCTTGGAACAGTCACAACACAAAGGGAAGGTCAGTAAATGTTGGCTGTTACCCATGTACATCTGTTTCCTCATCACAGACTGCTTGATCTAGGATTAAAGCTGTAATGTCTTAGCTGGGAAAAAATTGCAAAGTACAAATATGCGGATAGCTACATTAGTCATGATCTTTCCCTCTAAACACACTTACAGGTGAAGCATAACATTTACATTTAAAAGTCTGTAAAATGACATCTAAGTAACTAACCTAGAAAATGTAAATTTAATTCACTGATGCTTCAAATCAACCAGTTTAGGCCTGGCACAGTGTCTCACACCCATAATCCCAGGACTTTGGGAGGCTGAGGCGAGAGGACTGCCTTAACCCAGGAGTTTGAGACCAGCCTGGGCAACATGGCAAGACCTCGTCTCTACAATAAATCAACAAAATCAGCTGGGCATGGTGACACATGCCTGTAGTCCCAGGTTCTTGGAAGGCTGTGGTGAAAGGACCGCCTGAGGCCAGCTGGTCGAGGCCGCGATAGCTGTGAACATTCCACTGCACTCCAGCCTGGGTGACAAGAGTGAGACTCTGATTTTTAAAAGTCAACAAAAAAAGAAACAAGAAAAGTTTAGTAGTGATTCTAACAAGATTTCTTTTTAAGTCATCTCTTCTTAGATCTGAAATATACTTGGAAAGGAATGACCCATATTCAATAATGCTTTTTCTTTCTGCTGAGGGGCTCCATGAGAATTTTAATCCCAAAACACATCGTGCTGTGGGCTTCTGTGCCAACTTCACAGTCATATTGAGGGAGCCCTTTGTCCTGTGCTCTCTCTTGGTCTATGTCCCTGTGCAATTTGAAATGGCATGAAAGATGGTTTTTAAGAATCTTCTGTGCCTGAATCATTACCTAAGAATGAGTTGGAAACTGAGGTGGTCTATTAATTATCTCAGCTGTCTTCTTGCTTTTCTGCATTAAACTGCAATAACTGTTCAGAGCCCTATGAAATATCTAGCCATAAAGGTAACCTCTTTACAAAGATAAAATTTAAAAATCCATGCTGTTGTTTAAGATGAGAAATGGCTGATGCTGCATTATGGTTATGCTATTAAATTACAGTTCTTAAAGCTAGAAGAAATCAGATGTTCAAAATTATTTCCCAATCTTCTCATTTTAAGGTAAGGGATCTGAGGCATAGAGAGCTTAAAAAATTCACCCATGGTCAAGATTGATGCAAATGCCTAGGAATAAATACAATTAAGGAGATAAAGTTATGATTCAAGTTAAACTTTACATTATATTAAATTAATTACATATTAATAACATCCAACCAGGCTTTGCCCACATGCTTAAAAAAAATAATTTGACTCTTAATCACCTAAGGATGGCTCAGCATGAGTTCTTTGATAAATAAGACTGAACTGCAGAATACCAAATAGTTCTATTGGTCATTTTAATTAAAATGAGCTTTCTGTCTTATCTCATAATTCTCTTTGATTTATTAGGTTTTTTGTTGTTGTTGTTTTTTCCTTTCTCCTTTCATTGGCCACATATGCATAGCATTCAAGCAAGTTGTAATACTGGGGACAAGGGCCAAGAAGCCTGACCTATAAACAGAAAGAATAAGATGGACAGGCCACCGAAGCACAAGCATGGTTTATGGTATGAGCAGATTTATAAATGAAAAAAGAAAATCTGCAGAAATAACAAATGTTTGTTTGCAGAAGCTTTCAGGTCTTTGCTTTCTGAAAAGACATATCTTGGAAACACTTGACACTTTGCTTCTTCATTAAAGTGGCAAATGGATAAGACTCAGAGGAGGGGGTCTTTGAGATTTCAGGTCCTCTGTGTTTCAATTAAGTCTCTTTTCTTTTTGGGAAGTGCTGAGGAATGAAGTCTACAAATTGTACAATATAGTTCCCTCAGGTCAAACATTTGGAGGCACATGTTTTTAGGTTTATGTAGGAAACGAAGAAAATATCAGAGAAAAAAACCCAACACCGGGGACCATGCTCCCCAAACTCTGCCATGTTCAGGCCTTGCAAGGACTCTGCCAGGGAGCTGGGGAGGCCAGCAGGTGGGTATGGGCCTCCTTGACCTCCAATGACCCTGGGGCCTGGGCACCTGGGATTAGCTCAACACGTTATTAGCAAGGATTATGCTTTAGGTAACTAAAAAAGTTTTCCCAGGAGATGAGAGATCTTTGTCATTCTTTTTCAACTCCCAGAAACCTCTGGAAGTCGACTGATTTTTCTAAGAGTTTCCAGGAACCTAAAAATGAACATCTAATGCCACCACTAATGTGAAAACCTCTCCCCAAATCCCGGCTGATCACCTTTGCATTTGGGGGGCTGGCCACACAAGCCACCCTGCCCACAGTCACAGCCTCTTTCTCCACCAAAGTCCAGAAGGACAGGAAACCTGCCCTGTCACAGCCAGCACACTACATCCAGAAGTATGATACTCTTCCCCATTTTGCCTACTTTTTTTTTTTTTGTAAAACAAAATATATTTTCAATTTTTTTTTCACACACAAATTCCATTTCTCTTTCACTCCAGAAATGGCCCAAATGTGACACAACAATACCACTTTGGTCATCTGTGCTCCACAGGGATAGGCTAAAGATATTCTGCCAAGAGGTCCCCATTTCTCTTTTAGAACCTAGGTGCTCTTCCTTGAGTAGAACATGGGCATGAATAATTAAAACTGAACCGCACCTGCTAAAAATCAAGCAGTATTTTCTCATTAGGCAAGCCTAGTCTTCCAGCATATTTGTAATCACTAATTCAGATCTGCAAAAAGCTTTTTACCCATAATGATGATGTCAGTCCCGTTTATTTTGAGACCAGGAGTCTCTGGAGACTCATCAACTCTCTCTGTACTTATTTACAAGACTGTCTTAATGGACAAAATTAGTTAACCACCAGAATTTTGACCACCACTCCTCACACTTAGATTGTATTTAAATAAATCATTAGACCTGCATCAATCATGTGAGTTTCAGAAAGCATTTAGTGGTTAAAACAATCCCAGAAGCCATGATTTTAGTGGTTTAACTCTTCCTTTCTAATCAGCATCTCCTAATGAAATGTTCACTATCATTTTAAAAATTTTTTTAAAGAAATAATCTTCCAATCTTACTGCACCTGGTCTAAAGACTGAACTAAGAACAAAAGGACCCGGCATCCCCCTGCCCCCTGATTCTACCAACAAGCAGGAGTCATGAAAGACAACTAATGTGTCTCTACTTTCAAGCTTCAAAGGTACCCACCTTCCAGTAGATCTGCCTCACATCTGTTTCACACATCAACAGTCCCCTACATGCTCCTAGAAACTAACTCACAGGCTTTCCCCATTTTCCTCTGAGTTTTGTCCTCTAGATCAGGGATCCCCAACCCCCAACATGCCGGTCCGTGATCTGTTCAAAACTGGGTCTCACAGCAGGAGGTGAACAGTGGGCCAGTGAGCAAAGCTTCATCTGTATTCACAGTCACTCCCCATCACTCGCATTAGTGCCTGAGCTCTGCTTTCTGTCAGATTAGTGGCGGCATTAGATTCCCATAGGAGTGCAAACCCTATTGTGAACAGCACATGCAAGGAATCTAGGTGGCACTCTCCTTAAGAGAATCTAATGCCTGATGATCTAAGGTGGAGCTGAGGCAGTGATGTTAGTGCTGGGGAGCAGCTGCAAATACAGATGAACATTATCAGTGCATATCCCCTGAGATCGACAGAAAAATTGTCTCCCATGAAACTGGTCCCTGATGCCAAAAAGGCTGGGAACCACTGCTCTAGATGTTAATTTCAAAATGTTAAACGAAAAGGCAAAAATTTTTGCAGAAGCAAATTATCCTTTAAAGATGAATACCTGTGCATAGGATTTCTTAAAAGGGCTCCGGGGTACCTTTAGATAGAGAAGAGGCTCATTTACCCATGGCAATGATAAATTAGGGGTTTGCAGGCCATCCAAAGGGACATGGTGTGTGAAATACTCGTGACAACAGTCCTTCCAGATATCCCACTGCAGACACCAAGAAATCCTCTCCCACCTGGACCTAGGGTCTGAGCAGAAGCATCTTCCATTCTACTCACTATATGGCTTTTCCAGCTGGGTACCAATGTTCTCTGTGTCTCTTGGCATACATGACTAATCTCCTCCCTAGTGTCTTGCTTCATAATAGAAAACCACACAAGTGATAAATGTCCCCTCTATAACTAGGTTACAAAAGGCTATGACTTCTGTGTTCCCGTGCCCACGCACATGCTCTCAAGAGCACTCACTCCCCCACCTTCTCTCTCTTCCCCCCATCTCTTGTTTGTTCACCCTGATGACAGCAACTGCCTCTTTGTCAGCTGCCTTATGGAGGAAATGGGGGCAGCCAACAGCCAGGCTGAGGCTCTAGGTCCAAAATCCGGCAAGAAAGCGAATCCTCGCAGCAACCACATGTCCAGTTCCTTCCCCAGTTAATCATTCAGATGAGACCTCAGCCTCAACTGATCTTAATTACAGTCCCAAGCGAGACCTTGAGACAAAGACTCAGCTAAGCCACACCTGAATTCCTAACCCAGGAAACCGGGTGATAAAAAATGTTGTAGAAAGCTACCATGTCTTGGGAGTCATTTGTTATGCAGCAACAGGAACTAAGATTCCCACTTAAGTTCCAAATGCAAGAATGTCATAATAAGGTTTCCTTAAGTCCTTTTCACATGCTAAATTACTAAAGTTCTCCCATCCCTACTAAATGACTTGGAGATTCCATCTCTTTCTTTCTGAGACACCCTTCCTTCCAACTCAGACAGAATCCTTCCCCGATCTCCTTTATCCTTAATATCCCAAAGCCAATACCACCTTTCCTTGTACATCTACAGAATGCAACACACTCTTGTGACTTCATCCACATCAGTGTCCCCCTGCTGCCAGCTCTCTCGTCTGCCTCCTTTGTCAGACAAGGAGCCCCTTGGAGCTGGGGCCATGCCTTGTCCCCTTTTGTGTCCTCCAAAGCCTAGGACAATGCCTGGCATAAAATGTGCTTAATCAATGTTTGCTGAATGAATGAATAAAAGCTAGAAGGCACATGCACGTACAGGCATCCTCAGGGAGACAGCTATCAATTTCAAACTTCCTATGGGCTGATGAGACTGAATGTCATGGCAGTGAGTGACAAGGTTCTTCAGAATCCTTGAAGGACAGGGAACTGACTCTGTCATCTCCATGCACTCTCTTAATGAATAGTATTTCATGCCCCAAACTCTAATCCAAGTCCATTCACTACTCATGCAGTCCTGCTCCACTAAGGCAAGTGTACTGCTGCTTCTCAAATTCTGCTCCAGTTTTAGTTTTACATGCTATAAAGCATATAGAAAACAGACTCTCAACTTTCGACCCTTCTGTTATTAAACTCTCCACATATAAAGAACAATGCCAGTGGGGATTGTACTTTGAAACTACATGCAAGTCCGGAGTAATTTTTTTTTTTTTTTTTTTTTACTATCAGACATTGACATGAGCAATTATGATCATTACTACTTTTTAAAAAATTCCTTCTAGCTCCTGCTAACGTTCGAGCACTTTAAAAAACAAACTAACAAAAACGTAGGAAATATAAGATTTTGAGAACTTAATTCTACCTTGTAGCCGCCAATGCGATGCTCCTGCTTAAATTCCTTTCCATTTTTCAGCCACCTCATGGTTGGTGTTGGATTCCCCCCAGCTGGGCAGCGAAACTTGACAGTGTTGGCCGCTGGGACGGCATGAAGCCGCTTTTCCATCTTCTCTGTGTTGGTCCAGTATGGTGCCCCTGGTTTGGAAAACAACATTAAAACGTGTACAGATGGATGGCTTCATCTCCATGAGCGAACTCCAAACAGGTAAGATCGCTTGACTGTGTAAGTAAAGGATCTAATAGTCTACAAATCTTTGAGTCATATTTACATTTGGAAAATATTTTCAAAATGCAATCCAGCTGGCCTTGCCAAAGTTCCCAGAGAGGGATTGCTTATTGGCTTACATCTATTAACAGGGAGAAAAGTATTTGCGGCACCTTCTCTCTCTTGTTGATGCCAGAAGATAATTTCATGCCCAATCATGTCTTAAAATGCTACTTTATACACATACTAACAACATATACAATAACGACAGTTGAGTCCTCCAGAAATATATCATTTGAGATTGTCACACCTATTAAATGATCACATACGCCTACTAGTAAGAACAAGGTGTTCTCAAAAGCCTTGTCAACTGATCCATTGGAGCTTTACATTAAACGGGCAATCAATAGTATAAATTATCACTCTAATTAATAAAAATCACCCAGAAAGGCATCATTAAGTTCCCACCACTTCATATGACAAACCAAAAATCCACATCACTAAATATATTTTAAATTTTTTAATGAAAAAACATGTCTCTCCAAAGGTGGTTATAAACATCACCATCCTACCACCACGCCCAAGGATAGTAGGAGGCTACCAATTAAATATTATATAAAGTCTCCTCTAAAGGGCCCTCAAACTCATAGATACAAGTGATTTTTTAAAAACTCAAGAAAAGACAGTTAAGTTTGTAAATTGCCAAGTAAAGTACCTTTTACATAAAGACCACAACATTAATCCAAAGTCCTGTCGTAAACTCCTCATGCCTGCTAATGATGGCTGATGACGGCTATTGATCGAATGCTTTTGCTGTGCCAAGGACTGCTTAAAGAGCTTTTACATATCTAACATACTAATTCTCATAACAATCCGAAGGGAAGGGCACTCTCATAATCCCTGTTTACAGGTGGGGAAACTGAGGCACAGAGAAGTCAAGTAATCTGCCAAAAGCCACACTGCTCAGAAAAGGTACAGCCAGGGTCTGAATCAAATCATTCTGATTCCAGAGCCCTCTCTCCTCCATCCTACTCTCCACTGCCAGGAAGAACCAATTCCTCCCGAGAGTTAGACTCCATCCCTTCAAACTCTCTGATGTTTAAGACTGAAGTCTGGGGCAGCTTAGCCTGGGTCAAAGGCACACTTCCTCCTTTATGAAAGTGTCGAGAACTTCCATCGAAATCTTGTACAGCAATTTATGCCTTCACATGTATATTTCTATTTTACAAACTGGCAACCAAAATCCCTGTATTTTCCTAAAGCATTCATCAACAGGGTGGTCTTGAACATCCTAGAAGGCCAGACCATAACCATGCTTATTTCTGATGAGAATTAGACCAAGCAACAACTGCACACACACCCCACAAACCAGAGACGACATGGTCCTAGCCAGGGGCTTTGCCTCCAATGCATATTTAAAAGTCTCCTCTGAGCCAGCTCGGTGGCTCAGCCTGTAATCCCATGCTTTGGGAGGCGGAGGTGAGTGGATTGCCTGAGCCCGCAGGTTCACGACCCGCCTGGGCAACTTGGCTAGACCTCATCTCTACAATAAATCAAAAAATGAGCCGGGCGTGGTAGCACGCGCCTGTAGTTCCAGCTACTTGGAAGGCTGAGCGGAAGGATCGCCGGAGCCCAGCAGGTTGAGGCTGCGGTGGCCGAGAGCGTGCCACTGCACTCCAGTCTGGGCGACAGAGTGAGACTTCACTCAAAGAAAAAAAAAAGTCTCCTCTGTTCTATGGGCAGCATAACAATACCCTTCACTTAGCAGCCAGACTCTCCCAGCACAATCAGAAATTGGAATCACTGCAATCCAAAACACCTACCCCAATCTGCCTCATGCTTGCTCTTGAAACCTGCTATAAAAGGTGGAGCTGAGATTTCTGAACAAGGGCACATTGTATCTTCTTTATTCCTGTGCATATCTAAATGTCAAGATGGCAGGATTAAGTGCCATCTCCATGATGCCAAGGCAGTGCAAATAGGGGCAAAACTACAGCTGGTCATCATGCATACCAGAGAGAGAAAGCAAAGAGGAAGAAGAGGGAGGATGACGGAGAAGGAACAGGCTGCATTCTTTCCTTTGAACCCAGTTGCGTTTGCAAGGAGCAGGCAACTTGGGCAGCCATTTGGCACTAGGTGTCAAGGGCCCATAAACTCACCTATTCTTTGAAGGGTTCACCAGGGAGTACTTGATTCCTATTTATCACAAGACTCCCGGGGCCTGGCATATACTGAAACAATTTCAAAAATCTTTCATTTTAAAAGCTTCTACTTAGAAAAATCCATCCACAGCCACTAAAAAGAAACCATTGAGAGCACAAAACAAATAATGAGCTTTGTCGCTACACAAAGACTTTTACAAATCTGACCTAAATGAAAAGCATACCTCATGCTGTCAGGTGTCTGCACTCATGTCATTTGTTTAAGTAAACACAATAGCCTATTCATACGAATTAGCTAAATATTAATACAGTCACTCTTTCAGATAGCATCAATTACTGCTGAGCTGAGCCTTCGGCATGTCTTTTCTTTTTTATATAGAAGAAATAAACAGATATGTGCTTACCTACCATGAGTCATAATTTTATGCTCACTAAAAACATCAAGAAGTGGGAATTAGCTTAAGGAACTTGGAATGTTGTTCTTTCCCGCTCTCGCTAGGCTAAGCCTTTGGTGAGGCTGCAAGGGCACAGGGATCGCCACCCCAGACCATGAGCGCCTGCACAGCTCTGACCTGTGGCAACAGCACACTGGCAACCAGCACCTTTGTCATGGTGCCTGAGGAATGATTAAAGAAGGAGGGTGAAAAAATTTTGCTGGAATTTCTGGCAGGTAGCCACTTCCCTGGGGTGAAATTTCAATCATCACTACTACACCTATAAAACGTACTCGTGCAAAATAGACACACAACCACGCGGCAGGTTATAGTCACAGTGCTTCTCATCTAAGTCTCTGAGATCCGAAGTGTGTGGGGCACCAGAGAACATATCAACAACACTCTGCCTGGGCCCCGTTTGTCTAATCAGCTCTGCTCTGGTGAGTGCAAACATCACACAGATGCAACAGCCTCACTTTAAGATGTCAAGTTCAATAACATATTTAATAAAGGGGGGGAGGGACTATTTTATATTTTACAGTGGCTCTTCCTAAAATAAACAAGCTTTATATGAAGCCTGAAGAAATGTGGAAGATCTGAAAAAATAACACTGTGAGAATAGCCCTGCTGTGTCTCCTTCACCAGCGGCTTCACACCCTCTGTCTTTCCTGCCATATTTTACAGTCTCAACACATGGAAAGGCCCGGGTCTCTGAAAAACTGCAATGCAGCTGGAGAGAAACATGGTCCAAGCACCTCGGACAAGCTCCTCTATATAAGCAGGCCTCTTTCACTCTAAAGCTCCTTTTCATTTGGAAAAGGAACTGGTTTACCTACAAAAGCAAAGATGGCCCTTGTTCATAGTAGATGCCCACTATGGATGTTTACTCAACAACCTAATTTAAGATGAATCTGCAAGCCAAGGATACATCATGTTTGAACTTCATGTACCTTCCTTGACATAATCTTAGGGGAATATGAAGAGAAGGTTTAAAGTCACTTAAAAAATACAGGGAGAACTGTGGTTTAAACCTTCCGTGGCATAAAAAAATGAATTATACTAAATCACCTGTAAACAAACTGACCAAAAGGATAGGTGTGGTCCCTGCTGTTCCGACATTCTTAGATCTTCTGTTATGACATGTAGCACAAGAATGATGTTCTGAGTCATTAAATACTGATAATGAACAGATTAAAGGAATAGTAAAACCTAGCCACAATCAATCAGCCAGTCAAATCCCATCAAGGTATAGTATTCCTACTAATGATCATTTCTACACTGGAACAGTTATTGCCAATTAGAGATAATATTAAGTAGAACTTCAACAACGGAAATCCCTTAAGATGTGGCGGGTTTAATTAAGAGAGATTTACAACCCCACAGAAACTTCCCTCAAAGTACTCCAACACAGCCTTTCTTTACCACCACCATCCCACAGTAAAGATGCAACACTCCTTCTCTGGGCCGCTTCATGACTAACATGTGCTTCCAACATCAGGATGTCTCTGTACTGAAAAATAATTCTTTTGATGTCTGCTGACCAACAAGCACCTAAGGGGCATAGCTGGAGTAGTCTTCAGCTCGAAGCAGGCACTCAAGTGTTTACTGGATGGATGGATGGACGGACGGACGGCCAGACAGATGGATGACTGCTAAAAGCTTAAGCTATAAAATGAAGGAGTTGCTCCAATGAGGTCCCTCCCAGTTCTAGCATTCTTTCCAAGTTATCTATATGCGAGGTAGATATTGATTCTGTCAACAAATGGTAGGATTATAGAATTTCTTTTAACCTTGCAATTTAAACTTAATGAGAAACTACACACTGCTTGAGCCTACCCCCACAAAAACTCTTGCATATCCCACCACTGACATCTAAGGTTTATAACCTACTTTCTCTCTGGAACCAAAAAGAGAGAACACGACCCAATGATTTAAAGGAAAAACATGGAGTCATATTACAAGGCTGTACCAAGAGAGACCTTGGTGACCATCTGGCCCAACGGCTGACGTGATCAATGTCATCCAGAAAGACTAAGTGATTTGATCAAGGTCACACAGCCAAAGGCCAGGCTGAGGCTAGACCCGTCTCCAGCTCCCTGAGCAGTGCTCTTCAACCACTCCAGCCTGCCCTTTGAACTCTCCCATGGTCATTAAGTCAAAAGTTCAAGATTTATGCGAGCAGTGGACGCTGATGACTGCCAACTGTATTTTTATTGATGCAAATTTTTTTTTGAAACACAGCCTGTTTCAGCTCCTAGATTAAGTCTCACAAACTCCCCCAAAGCCCCACTAAGGCCTCTGTCTCAAGCCTATAATTAGGCTTTTAAAAATATCACTAATCAGGACATTTGAATGCTTTGACCCATGACAGGAGAAGAATGTCTCTGAGAGCGCCCCACTATCCCTGCAGTAGACTGCATTCGTCTATTTTCAGTTTGGCATAAACTACGAGAAAACAAATCTAACAAAATATGGAGGTACGAGGGAGGGTGTGATGACAAGGGGATACACATCTGTGACTTTATTGAGAAATTTCATTAAAACGACAGCTTGCTGACCAGCAAGGCATTCGATCAGATACATTTTTTTTTTAAACCAGGCAAATTCACCACAAGGGAAAGGGCTGAGCCCAACAACAGATCAGTTAGCCCGTGGGAATTCCTAGGATCTGCCATCAAAGGAAACTCCTCCAGTACATGAGCTCTGCTGTTTGATGGGTGGGAGGCTGAGGAAGAAAAGATATTCACTCCAGCCCACTGGAAGGAACACCATTGCCAGCCTTTGTGAGAAAATGCCCAAACTAACTTATCATTATTATGATGATGATGGTTGTTTTACGATACAGAATCTCCCCCTGGAACCCAGGCTGGAGTACAGTAGCACAGTGAAAGCTCACTGAAGCTTCAAACTCCTGGGCTCAACTCACCCTCCCACTTCAGCCTCCCAAGTAGCTGGGATTACAGGCATGCACCACCACGCCTGGCCCAAACCAACTTATTGGTGAGGTTTTCATTACAAAGGGAATTTCCAAAATTTTAGAAGGCCTGTTTGTTTTTTTATTGCTGCTCTTTTCAACTTCTAGAAATTTCAACACAACTAAGAAACCTGCGGTTACCAACTTAGATACAATCTCTACCAAGTATAAATCCCAATCGAGAACAAAGGTGACTTCCCACTGTTATTATCAGCAGGTTAACAAACATGAAATGAATTTGGAATCTCGGGACAACTTTCATTTTCTCTAGTCACTTCCCAAAAAAATTTGCCTTTTTCCTGACAAGGAGTATGGGCATCTGCAGGTCTCAAAAGAAATGAAAACAAAATAGAAAATTACCTTGCCTCTCATCATTCAATAGAAAGAGCTTTAGCAGCAAACATCTTGATATAGCTGCCTATCGCTTCCCTCTAAGCACTGAACCTGAACTTCTTGTCAATCACAATCTTCCCAGGAACTAATTCTCACGCTCTTCAGAAACATTCATCACTTAAACACAAACTGGAGGTAATAAAAATTCCTTGAGCAAACGGGCATGAATGTCTACTTATTTGCTGCCGGATAACCCATTAACACACTTAGAACCAAGGGAAGGCAAGGACTAGTTAAGTTATACTTTCCTATGCAAAAGCATACATTCTAAACCTTTCGAAACTCTCAACCTGGATGCATTTCAAAAGTCAGCATGTGAAATTGCAACTTTCTGTCCAGAGAAAATGTGTTGCACTGGCGGATATATGTAGCAGCATTATTTTCTGGCAGCCGGGCTTGTAATGACATCACAGGACTGTTCTGCTTGGGAAACACCCTGCACTGGTTAAGGTGTGAGGTCATCAACCAGTGAGCTGCTAAAATATAATCGGAGAATGCCCTGCACATCTGTGATGGAATAACTCGGCTTAAATGGGGGAAAAAAAGATCAATCAAATCGGTCCATGGCCACAGTGCCTGTGAAATAGGATGTCAACAGGTGCTATATTTTAAAAAGTGTCTTACAGTCAATACATTTGGAAAAGCCTGAAGAAAGGACAAAATTAAACCGATATTTTACGACAGAACTTTTCAGGGCTTGTATTATGCTGATACACACTGTAAGTCTCCAAGAAAGAGTCACAAAATATTTACTCAACATCCAGCCTGGTTCTTGTTCTCAAAAAGCAAACGGTCTACCAGAACTGCAGCCTAAGCTACTACATTACTCTGCACACGATGTAAGAAAACGGAACATAGAAATGCTCGAGAACAAGCCACTTGATCTGCCTGTGTGAACGAGGAATTTCTCCACAGAGGAGCCCACTGTTGAGCTGGACCTGGTATGCTGAGTTTAGAGCAACCTGAATGTTGCAGCACAGTCCTATAAAAAAATCAAACAAGTTCTTGCTATTATGTGATACCAGCTTCATGGCCAAAATTTGACCATCCAGCCTTAATTCTTGATTGTTACTTTTGCCATTGTATTGGCTATCATGCTTTTTGTACTCTGTACAGGATCTAAAAAGAACTCCACAAAGCAGATAAGCTTGCCTTCTTATATTTAACCACCAAAATTAGATAAACAGTAATCTAAAGGAATAACCTGTCATGTGTTTTTCAAGCAACAAAATATGAAACTATGTATGTGACGTCTCAATCCAAAAGTAGAAAAGGAAAAGAAAAAAAACCTCCTCAGAAAAGCCCCAAAAATGCCCCCATCAGCACAGGGTCACTGGAGCATCATTTGTTGATTTACTAAAGATGAAAATGCAAGCATACCCCAGTGGCATTTCCACACAACCAGAAGGCACCAAAGAAATCAATCTGGACACACGGGTGTTTTCCAGGTGGCTGAAAATGCAAAGAATGTGGTGCTTCTGCAATTTTTCCTATTAATCGGGTCAGGCATTTGACACTTGAGGTGGCAAAAAATTGTTTTAATGGCAACATCCCCTTTCCCGCCTTGCCAATTACCCTGGCCATGGCATTCCTCTGTCCACACAGGCCACAGCTGCTTAATCTCAGCTGCCCCGGGCTGCACCTGTGAATCAGACCAGCCTAATCACACTAACAGATGGCAGAGGCCAAGTAGCCAGCTAAGAGCTGCTATCACTTTAAATAGCATCTAATGTTTCACAGGCACCAAAGAGAGGCACCTCCCAACTGCAGTATCTCCCTGGTACAGCTAACACCAGCCCTTAATCGCTGCAGAGCACCCATTTCAGGGGCAGAGTTGGTGTCATTCGAGAGCTAATTACAAAAACATTCTGTTTACAAGGTGAAGGCATGGCAAGCACACTGTTGGCTGGCATTCATCACACGGGGCACTCCACTGCTAGGCACTTCTGCATGGACCCTGGGTCGAGACCAGTGATCACCCAGCAAAGCTGGAGGCCCAAAGTAGGCAATCCTTCTGAATCACTCAACCTGACTGTTATGTAACCTATACCTGGCTTTAGCTTTTTATTACTTCACGTGGGTTCATGGCAACCTACAATCAGTCGGGGTACCTGCCCACCCCGACGATACAGCTCCTAGGCATGCCTGCGACACCACGCTGATGGAATCCGATTTCTCAATCCATCGCAATGGCACCCACAAGAACATATCGCTTGAGAGCCGTAAACACCTGTACAAGCCATCTTACTCCTCTCTCGTCACGGCCCCAGCATGCCCACATGCAACAGGCCTACGACCGAACTGCAGCTCAGCCTTTCGTCCATTCAGTCGTAATCTTCAATCAGTAAAACAAGAATAAATACCTTCTCCACTGGATCAGGTTATCAGAGGTACTGACTGAGCCAGCTGCCGGCGAGAACCTGTCCAAAGTAGGCCCTTGACTTCTTTGCCTCCAGCTTCATGCCACAGCCAACAAACAAAAGCAAGTGACATGCTCTGCTGCATCCATGGGCTTTTTAAATTAAATAATAACAACCTCTTTGGAAGACTGGTACAAATCATCCTAGAGGATACTTTTGCCTTATTACCCATTGCTTTATGAACAAGACCACTAATGGTAGTCTTCCATTCAAGGCAGATCTCCACATGCAAATTCCTAAACCAGCGGTTCTCACACTTTAGCCTAAATCGGAATCACCCCAGAGTCTCTAATGCAGTTTGAGTCCAAAAAGGGGCCTGAGAATTTTCATTTCTAACAAGTTTCGAAGTGATGCCGACACTGCTGGTCCAGGGGCTCCACTTGGAGGACAACTACCCTAAGCTTCCTCTTGCCAAAAAGTAAAAACTGCGTAAACAAAAGTATTTCCCTTTTTGCTCAAGCTGCTAGGAGACTCAGGGACAAATCCAAATCTTCACTTAAGTAACACACTTTCCAGATGCCTATTTTCTCTTCTTCTTTTAAAAAGTCCTAGGCTAAAAGACAGTATTTTCAAAAACAGCACAACAACTAGACATCCACATGCAAAAAAAAAAAAAATCTAGACACAAACCTTACATCCTTCATAAAAATTAACTTAAAATAGATCACAGACCTAAATGTAAAACACAAAACTATAAAACTCCTAGAGGATATCATAGAGAGACCCTAGATGACCTTGGGTTGGGTAATGACTTTTTAGATACAACACCAAAGGTCCAACCCATGAAAGAAAGAACTGATAAGCTAGACTTCACAAAAATTACAAATTTCTGCTCTGCAAGAAACACTATGGAGAGGACAAAAAGGTAAGCCACAGACTAGGAGAAAATATTTGCAAAAGACATATGTAATTAAGGACTCACTGAAAAATATAAAGAACTCTTAAAACTCAAAGGTAAGAAAACAACCTAATTCAAAAATGGACCAAAGGCCTTAACAGACAGTTCACCAAAGAAGAGATACAGATGGCAATTAATCATAGGAAAAGATTCATCACATTACTATATGTCATCAGGGAAATGCAAATTAAAACAATGAGCTACCATAACACACCCGTAAGAATGGCCAAAATCCAGAACACCGACCGCATCGAATGCTGGTGAGGATGTATAGCAACAGGAGCTCTCATTTATTGCCGGTAGGAACGCAAAACGTACGGCCACTTTGGAAGGCAGTTTGGTGGTTTCCTACAAATCTAAACATATTCTCACCATACAATCCAGCAATCACACTCCTTGATAGTTACCCGAAGAAGTTGAAAACGATGTCCACACAAAAACCTGCAGAGGTTTATAGCAGCTTTATTCATCACTGCCACAACTTGGAAGCAACCAAGATGTCCCTTAGTAGGTGAATGAATAAACTGTGGTACATACAATGAAATATTATTATTCAGTGCTAAAGAGATATGCGCTAGCAATCCATGAAAAGACATGGAGGAAATTCAAGTGCATATTACCAGACGAAAGAAGCCAATCTGAAAAAGGCTGCAGACTATAGGATGACATGCCCTAATGTAAACTACGGGCTTTGGGTAATAATGATGTCAGTGTAAGTTCATCAACTGTGACAAATGTACCACTCTGGTGGGGACACTGATAATGGAAGGGGCTATGCAAGTGGCAGGGTGGCAAGGACATACAGAAAATCTCTGTACCTTCTTCTTAATTTTGCTGTGAACCTAAAACTGCTCTTAAAAATAACCTTAAACAAAAAAACTCAGGCCTATTTTTAAAACTAATTGTCTTATTATTTGTTTCAATTGTCTAAATTGACTAAAACCCCTCTGAGAAAATGTAGACTACGCCATGTGGTTAAGGAACCCCGATGCCCAATGTACAACCACTTTGGGAACATTCCAGCCATGTCACTGAAGAATGAAACTAATGCTGCATTTTTTTCTTCTTCGTTGAACAAAAAATGTACAAGCACTCGCTCTCCTCGATACTGTACAAATATTAATTCATCTAATCCTCATAACAACCCCAGAAAATATTATTATTATTATTATTATTATTATTATTATTATTATTATTATTCCCATTTTGGAGTTGAAGAAACTAAGGCACAGAAGGGAAAACGAGCACTTCCTTTCACCAAAGGTCCAATCCACAAAAGAAAGAATTGAGTAGGATTCAAACCCAGAGCGCGCAGTTCCTAGAGACTATGCAATAATCTTCCTCACCAAGAAGAGGACCTCTCAAGTGATAGTGCTCAGAGTTAGTAGCCTTCAAGTAAGCAAACCACGGTTGGCCCTCTCTTCAGTCATGGTCTGCAAGGCACACTTCATTTCTGCTCAGCATAAGGCACATGTTTTAGAAGGCCAGGGTCTCTTGACCTCGGCACTACTGACATTTTGAACCAGATACCTCTTTGTTGCAGGGGTTATGCTGTGCATCCCTGAGCTGTGCCCATCAGATTGTCACTAGCAATCCTGCCCCCTGTTGTGACAACTGAATATTGCCAAATGTCCCAGGGAAGCAAAGACAGGCAATCACCCCCAGTCACACATCACAATCAGTGATTTCAAAGAAAACCAAGATGCTACGTGGTTCTCCTCTTTTCCTGTCTCTGAACAGTGAGAAGTCAAAGAAAAAAGAAAAACCAAGGAAAGAAAAGTAGTAACTACTTTGAAAAGTGAGTGGCCACGGACACGAGAAGAAAGGACACACATAGAGAAGGGTATACAGCAACACTGGTTTATTCTCAGGTATGAAAGCCAGGAAAGAAGACACAGCGGGGAAAGGCAAGGGCCACAGGAACAGCACGGCGCTGAAGAGTCGACAAGAAGACAGGTAACAGGCAGAACTTCCCTCCATGAGCTCCTTTCCTGGGGACCATCGGAGCCGGGCAGTTACTTACTCTTGTTGTTACTGCTCTCACTGACAAAATCTTCAGTGCCATCGGTGTCGTCCTCATCATCTCCGGATGAGATGGCATCTGTGTTCAAAAGAATATATCCATGGATGTGTTTTTCACAAAGCAAAAGTTTGCAATTATCCACAACTTAGACCTTGTCTATCGTGAAGTCAACAATCCAGGAACCCACACAAAAAGGCTGAGATTGTGTTAAGATCATTTTAATGGCTTAAATTTCTTCTCCAAAATGACAGTTGGCCTATGTTATGATTCTCAATGTTTTCTGCTTTCACGTTATTTAAACAGGCTATAAAATTGATATACTAGAACTGGATTTTAAGCTTCAAGCAGTATTCATGCCCCCGGCAAATTTACCAATTGTGTCAAAACCGAAGACTTTTTTCCAACATAGCCTCTCAGCATCTGGGGCCCCCATCAAGAAAGGCATTAGTCCCTAACAAAACTTAGCCCCCGTGTGGCCCTTCTGATCGCCAGCTAACATTCTGAAAGCAGAACTTTAAACTCGGGCACAAAAGGGGGCCCTGTTCAGTCCCATTTACTGCATAGAAGGAAAATCAAGGACAGAAACTCAAACTTTAACAAAGAAATCAGAAATCTTCAGCATCCAAATTTCAATACTATATTCTAAATGCTGAGGATGTCAATGGCAAAGAGGGGTGGGGGGGGTACATTTTTACTTATATGAGAGTGCTCTATCTTAAAAGAAAAATGTTACTTTGTGCACAAGAATTCCGTCATTCTTCATGACCAGCCTCTCTGGTGCACTAGGTCCCCAGGAAGAATTTCAAAAACAGACCAATAACAAACTATAAAGCTATGCGCCTGGCATCTAGTTGGCAGATCTCTCTATGATTTCACTTGGCCAAAAAAATTTTAACCAGAAAACAGCTACAGAGAAGAGAGAACGTAAGTTCGTGGGCCAACTCACCTGTGACATTCACCATGAAGTACCAAGTTTCACTGTCTACAGTCCTAGTGGCAGAACAAGCATAGAGGCCGGAGTCTCTAGGTGTGGCACCTTTTATCTGCAAGTACTCCCCAATAAGCACTGTCCTATTGTTGGGCCCCAAGTGTACCCCATCCTTAGTCCAACTGATCATGGCGGCATCTTTCAACAGGCAGCGCAACTCTAGCGACTCCCCTGGCGCAGCCACGTACACTTCTGGTTGAGAGATTTGGTATTTGGTTGGTGGCTCTGCAGAAAGGTGGGAGAGAGAAGACGGAGACAGATGGGACAGAGGGAGAGGAGAGAACGTCCAACAAAGGTCAACGGAGACCTGTTCTTCCCAGGAGAAGCTGTTATTGCTTTGCAAATGGCCCCAGCAGGCGACCATCTCTCCCAGAATCCCAGGAAGCCAGGAAGCATCTGAAACAGCAACCAGAGAACGCCACCCCCTGCCCCAGCAAATCTGTCCTGCCTTAGTTTCCACATACTGTAGGACTTTAAAAACAAAACAAACCCCAGCATGGAGGGATATTCCACAAGAAATTGTTTAAGCCAATTGCCAATGCTTGTACCATAGTACCTGAAAAATTGTATTACTGTGCCAAAATTCTATTACTGTGCCATGTTTTGTTTGTAAGAACACAGAGTTTTACAAATTTGTGAATTCAATGTGACTGTCTCTCTCTCTCTCTCTCTCACACACACACACACACACACACACACACACACGCACTCATTCTTAATTATCTATTTGTGTCAGACTTAACCTGTTGTCACAAAGCCAAAATGAAATGTCTCAAACTCTAGGGAAACAAATGGGTCCCTTTACGAAACTGCTTGCCAACTAGAGTTTCGTGAGCTTTGGGTTCAGGTCAGTACTTTGTGGGACTAAAGACTTAATTCTGTGCGGGTGAGCTGGGACATGCTGTTTTTCTCAGAATGATAAAAGCCTGGAGGCTTTAAATCAAACAAAAAAAAGAGCAAAATGTCCAGACAGCTATGAGGCAGTTTCCACTGCGCTTAAACAGATCCAAATCCTTAAACTGCTGAGAGCTGCGGCCCTTCATTCCACATGACAAAGCTGGATCCCACCTACCCACCAACACCTACCATACATGCCCAGGGCTTCTCAGCCCCCTCACCTTCAATACCTTTCTCTTCTGTAGGGATACTCTTTCCTCCCTCTCTTCCCTGGTCAACTGATCTGTCCTTCAGGACCCAATCAAGCAGGACCTTGGTGAGAAGGAGGAGCTGCCTTGTATAAGTCACCCTGGCCAGATGTGAAGTGGATCTCCCTCCCTCCACCATCCATCTGCCCACTTCACCAAGTCATGGGATGTACCACATTTCTTATGAACACATCCCATCTCCCTGAGGAGACGCCGAGATCCTAGAGGGAGGACGCAGGTCTTGTGGCTCTTGGTGGCCCCCACCCTAGTCACATTTGGCATACACAGAAAGAAGATCGCAGTGGAACAGGATCACAGTCCCCAAGATCACAGTCCCCAAATATGCAGGGCAGGATGGGACCCAAGAGGATACAACCCACAAAACCTCTCCAAAACGGAAGCCACTGGCATTTAAGAACAGCTAGAGCTGCTCGCCAGGGCAGCTGTGAGGGCCCATGAAGCAGGCTTTCAACTCTCCAGAGAGGACTGTAAATGGTACCTGGACTCTCAGGCCCCCAAACACATAGCTTCCCAGCAGTGGGCTGGCTCCAAATCTGGGCAGCATCACAAGGCAATGGTTTTGTCATCATCATCATCACAACTCCACTCAAAAGGACAAATCTCCAACATGAGATTAAAACAAGATCAGCGCGTGTTTCAGTCCTACTGTGAAAGGAGCAGCGAAGGCCACACACATCTAGGACAAGAAATCCCCACAAATACCACCACCGCCAGTCACACAGGAGGCCCGGGGCTTCCCAAACAGGCATCACCAAAGGCCTACAAGCCAAGAGAGGCCAGATGTCAAATAGTGCATGAACCTAGGGAGATAACCACAACAAAAGGAAGAAAACAGAAGTTGAACATAGATAAGCACACCCCAAAACAAGGGAAGAAAGCCCCAAATGATAGGCAGGTTATGTTTCAAAAGCTTGTTTTTCTCACTCAATTATTTATTGAACACCGACTATGGGCTTCGCTTCATTCTGGATGCTCAGGAAGCAACAGGAGACAAGACAGAAGACCCTCATTGTGGTGGGGGTGACAGACAATAAATATGAAATTACAGAAAATGTAAAGTATGTAGGGTAAAAAATGTAAAGTATGTAGGGTAGTCGTAAGTGTTAGAAGAATACAGCAAGATACAGCAGCACACATAGAAAAATGGTGAGGAGGGCTCCATCCATAACATGAGGTGGCACACGCTGGCCTGTGGGCCAAGCCAGCCATGGCTTGTTTTTTGTAAACAAAGCTTACTGGAACACAGCCATACTCATTCCTTAACGTATTGTCTGGGACTGCTTTTGTGCTACAAGGGCAAAGTTGAGTCATTGCAACAGAGAAACTATGGCCCGCAAAGCCTAAAATATTTACAATCTTGTCTTCACAAAAGCTTTTCAACTCGAGTTGAAATCCTGTATAAGACCAGAGAAGATTTCTCCAAAGAGTTGCCACCTGAGTGGAGGCATGAAGGGCACGGCAAAGTTTAAAAGATGTTGGGGGCTGAACGTGGTGGCTCAAGTCTGTAATCCCAGGACTTTGGGAGGCCGAGGTGAGAGGATTGCCTGAACCCAGGGGTTCGAGACCAGCCTGGACAACTTGGTGAGACCTCGTCTCTACAATAAATCAAGAAAAATTAGCTGGGCATGGCGGCATATGCCTGTAGTTCCAGCTACTTGAAAGGCTGAGGTGGAAGGATCACCTGAGCCTAGCAGGTCGAGGCTGTGGTGTTCATGAGTGTGCCACTGCACGCCAGCCTGGGCAAGAGAGTGAGACTCCAACTCAAAAAAAAAAAAAAAGATGTTGGGAACTTAGTTGGAAGGTTCTCAGATCTGGTCTCCCAATGCTGTTAAGTCACAATGTGGCTAAGCTGAATGACTAAAAGAAATACTTTGAACTCTGGAGACTGAACAGAAAAAGAGAGGAAGAGAAATATGAGAGAGGGGCAGGGGAAGGATTCAGTTTAGTCCCAAATCTTAGACCATCATCCATTCCCAGCATCTTAGAAACACAGATTCACTCAACATGGGAACTGAAGGGGCCCAAAGGTTATCTGCCCAGCCCCTTTTACAGCTGGCTAAAGCGAGTATTAGACGTCATGTAGGTCCCATGTCTCCAATAACTAACTACTAAAACAGTACCCACCAAGTTAGAATAAATTTATACTGGATTAGCCTGGGTCGTGAAACGATCAACATTTATTTATTTATTTATTTATTTATTTATTTATTTTGAGTTGGAGTCTCACTCTGCCGCCCAGACTGGAGTGCAGTGGCCGCTCCCGGCCACCGCAGCCTCGACCTGCTGGGCTCCGGCGATGCTTCCGTCTCAGTCTTCCAAGTAGCTGGAACTACAGGCGCGCGCTACCACGCCCGGCTGATTTTTTTGATTTCTTGTAGAGATGAGGTCTCACCAAGTTGCCCAGGCGGGTCTCGAACCCACGGGCTCCGGCAATCCACTCACCTCAGCCTCCCAAGGCGCGGGATGACAGGCTGAGCCTCCGAGCCCGGCTACGATCAATATTTATTATGACCACAAGGTATGATCCACAAGTCACCGAGAATGTTATGGAATTTGCTTTCCTCTGAGCCAGCACTGGTCGCCAGGGATTCCTGAGAAGAAGCAGCAATGCTTCCCCCGCTTAAAGGGGAGGCCACTGGGACCGGCCCATCCAATCTGACTCCAGCCCAGCCAATCTGACTCCATGAAGTCGTGTCCCTATGTCATGCAGTGGAATGCTGGAAGACTGCATCAGGGAAAAAAAAAAGACCAGCAAGGCATTTGCATTTGTGATGCAAAACGCTCTCTCCTGACAAAGCAAGAGTTAAGATTTGTGACTTTTCCATTTTCAAAGGAAAGTGTTTTCATTGAGAATCCTTTCCTTCTCCTAAAATCAGTAAGCCAGAAAGTCTTGCTGAAACCAGGATGTCTGAATTGCTGGATCAATGTCACCAGAAAGACACTACTACCCTCTGATGTTCTGAAGGAAGACCATGGGACACTGATGACCTACATCTCGTTTGGAGCTAACAGAGGAGATGCTTGGTACAAGATACTGCCCTGGATGGGAGGAGGAAGTAGCCCTGAGCTCCTCTCTGTTCCTGCTTAACCCCTCGGACTCTGTTTCTCTATCTATTGAATAGCAGAAATACCCAAATATCAGTTTATTATCTGTGAGGCTCCAACGAGCAAACAAATGTGAACCTGATCTTCCAGCTACAGCCAATGACTGTCATAATCACTGGTATTCTTCAGTGCCCAAGAGGTTTGCCATAATTCTAAGCATCACGATTTTCAGAAGATAATCACAGAACACTTGGATATGTACCTCCTGATACAAAACCATTTTACTGATGGGTTCCCATCTCAATGGACAGTTAAGACGACTTGATGTACTAAAAATGGTTTTTATTTCCAGTAACACCAAGTCAAGATTGTCGTCCAGATTTCCAAACTTGAAAGACAGTAAAGCATCTCCCCAAAGTATATCAGTAAGAAAATGGCATCTGTCCATAAAATCAAACCATCCCAACTTCAAAGTCCCAAACCGGACTCCTCCTTCCTTTCTCTAAGAGGGCATTTTACAATGCTTGGAGGTCAACAGCGTCTTCGGTAAACAATCCAGCAATATCCCTGGGCATCCCAGAAGACTTGAAGCACGTGTTAGGGAGAAGGGAGAACAGGTGAATAAATACAAAAGAAAGGGAGGAAGAGATTGGGAGAAGAAAAGAAGGATGTAAGAGAGGCCATGAGGCAGAGGAACAAGCTGCAGAGGGGCTGACTGTCAGAAGGGCTGACTGTCAAACCTTCACCTCCCATGCCGCCCAGAGGTCCCCATGGCCCAGCTTGCAGGTCTCTGCACATGGGCACACATCAAAGATCTCGCAGAACAGGGAACCAAGAACACAGAACCCAAACAGCTATCTCGGTAGAGACAACTCTGTCCCTGCCCTGTCCTTGAGGCCATTCACTGTCTTTGACTTCTCTCTTTGAATGCTACAGGTGACGTCATTGCCCACTCCCTGCAAGCATGTGCTCCCAAATCCCCTGCATCTATCTCCATGGTTGTATTTACCTCTCCTTGTCCTGTGGGAGCCAGGACAACCTGCTACTTCCCTCTGACATCAGTGACACTGTGCCTGCCACACCCAAACATGCCTCCCTAACGCTGATCACCTCCCACTGACGGCCACTTCACCTCCCACTGACGAGCCACTCCTCCCCGGCTCCACCAGGCTGCTGGCCTGCTCTGCAAGACAGGACAGTTGACACAGGGCAAAAAATCCTCCAGGAAATGTACATGATACCTTTTATAGTAATATGAACATTTCCTGGATTTGCTTTTTTCTGGTGCTGTGGCATACTTTTCACCTTTCCTGTGCGAATTTGTGAGGAACACACAGGCCAACACTTCCCTCACCTCCTGCCAAAACACAATGGGGAGAAGGTTCCAGAAGCCACTCTGCTACACACCAAATGCTCCTTCAAAGGCTTCCACAGACAGAAAATATGTTTCCACATATTTCTCAAAATATAAATTAAAATTCAAAAAGAAGCAAGCAAGCCGGAACAAGCACACACTAGGGTTGGACATCCTTTGGCACTCCTACCTAAAACTGCTAAACAAACAAGGTCCGAGTCTCCTTCCTGGGAGGACTCCACACATTCAGGTCCACCTACTGCAGCCACACAGCTACACACAGTCCAGCTGTGTAAGGCTTAGTTGTACCCGTTTGCATTCTCACCCAGAAGTTTCCAACACGTGAGGAGTGCCAGCAGCATGTTACCAGGCAGCTTCTTTCCAAACACCTTTGATGTTTAAAAAATGGAAGAGATGGGTCCTTGTACAGCAAGTCGAAAAATAAATGGTATAAGTAATAGCAGTCACCTGCACATAGGCTGTGCGTAATCCCTGCCTTGACCTGGCCTCCTTCCTTTCCTAAGAAGCTCCTCATGCTGTTATTCCTTGGGAGCTAATAAGATTCAGCACTGAGGGGTCTTTGGGGAGAGAAGGAAACTGAGACAGAGGCAGATTAGGGTAGAGGTCATGGCCTCTCGGTGTGATATCACACTGATTGTCACTAGCTACAAGCTGCGTGAGTTTCTCTCTCTGAAAATAAACAAAGATTTTTTTTAAAAGTCCTTGCTGTATGTGAATATAGCCCCAGGAGGGAGAAATCTTATAAAAGTCAGAAAGGCTGTGACTTCTGTGACTTTATGGTACCCGTCCATCTGAATTCCTCTCCAATCTCATCAGGAGGGTTTTCTTGAGACAGCTGAAACAGCTACAGAGAGTTTGGAAGCGGTAAGCTATTTCAGGTAACACTTTGCGTTGCCAAACCAGCGATAGCAGCACTTCAGACTGTCACTTTTTATAATGTTTGCCTATAAACTTTTCCCGTGTGGTTTTTGAAATGGCGCCCAAATGCAAACAGAGAACAGATGGGAAGCCCAAGTCTTGCCCTGTCCAATCACTTCATGGAGAAGGGATGACAGATTTTAAACTATGGAAGAAAAAACAAGTTGAGCCAGTGGGACAGCTCACTACCTTGCCTTTCACAAATTCTGCCTTTTCTGGGGTTTCCCCAGGATGGTGTCTTTCCAAATGCCTAGATGATCCAATTCTCAAGGATGCAGTGGGGTCACCCTGGAACACGTCCCATTCACGTTTCTCCCTCCCTGAAAGTCAGGAGTGTCCAATCCCTAAACACATTCCTCCAGAAAGAGGAGGAAAGGGAAAGAAAGAAATCCATGAACAGATTCCTCTGGAAAAGTAGGGAAGAAGGGGGGGTATGGAAAGAGGGAAATGGGAGAAAAAACATGAGGAAGGGAGAGGAAGGGGGAGGGGAGAAGGGAAAAGAAGAAAGAGGAAGAGGCATGCCATGGGTACAGGCGGCCTGGAGGCATGTCCTGCCAGGAGTTTGGGCTGCAGGGATAAACCCATTGGTACCCCAAGGGCTTAGTGAGCCCCGGGAGCTGTAACGGGAGCACAGGGGGCAAGAGCAGTGACATGGCCTTGGGCTCCCGGTACCCTCCCAGACCTTCTGCCACCTTGTTCGAGAATAAATGTCACAGTTGTGGGACTGCCAAATGTCTCAACAGAAGAAACACAGCGTCAAAACTGCAAATGTCACTGCAAAGTCACAAGATACAAGGCTCATGGCAAGTAGGTAGTCACCGTCCTCGCTGTCCAGGTAGCCAGCCCCTACTGCCCTCCTGGTCTGTAAGGAGTCCTGCAGTGGCAGCATCCTGGTCCCGGTGGTAAGTTTTAACTGGCCGATGCCCAATTCTCCGTCCACAGGAACAGTATGCCGAACCCCTCACATACAAAGCACTCCTGAAGTACTTCAGACAACCTCAAAGAGAGGGAGCCCGCACAGACAGAAAGCCACCTGGCATGTGCAGCACAGCTTTTCAGTTACCCAAGATGTTTTGCAAGACAGTGACACTAGAAGAACTCAGCCTCCAATTTTCTGTGGCACAGTCTGAGTCCCGCTGGCATCAGACCTTATCAGCAGAACAACACAAAGGCAGTATGGTCCCCGTGATGAAGTCAGAACCGGCTGCCTTTGTGGGCCCTACCGCGAGGGCCACGCACACAGACAAGAAAGACAGCCCAGCAGAGCTGCCTGCTGTAGCCCAGACAAACTCAAAGCTTCCCCTTCACAAGCAGCGACTTGCAAGAAGGCAAAATTCCTCACATCAAACAAAGGCCTTATAAGGCATAGGTACTACGTGTTCTTAAAGGGGGCATGGAGGGGACAAATATTCTGCACAATATAAAGATGAAAGTTCTCTACCTCAAGAAATACTGCCAACATAAAAACAGGGAACGCTAAGAAGTCAAAACAGATAAGTAAACAGACGGGAAGGCTGCAGTTTTCTCTTTCCAACCAGTTGCTGGGTTGTCCTGTGGACACAAGTCAGGACTTAAACCTTCCCTGGTCAGTATCACAGGTGCTGGTAACAACCACTAATAACAGCTACCTCTGCCGCGGTAGCTGGACTGTTCCAGAAACTCCAGACTGGCTCACACTCCTCATGATCAGATGGGATAATGGCTAATGTTTCCAATATGGTAACCATTAAAAATTATATAGTTAGGCACACCCTTCATATAATTTAGGTCTGTCTTTGAGCAACACGGTGAACAGCTCTACACGTTTGAAAGAAATTATGTTGCTGCCCATGAGAAAACAAAAATGTAGAAACTTATAGAAGGCCTAGAAATGTACTCACTTGAGAGTGAATCACCCAAATTACCCCCGTTTTTGGACTTTAAGCAGAAATCTTCACTCCCCGTTTTGCCAGCATCCTTCTCTCTTTTGATCCTGATGTGTCAGGCTATTTAGGTCGTGTTCTCCAAAAGGGAGAGACGCACAAACAGAAGGTTTTCTTCTTGGACCCAATACGTGCATTCAACCCTTATATTCACCAGAGCAAAAGTTCCCCTGGACCACCAAGATACAGGTCTTGAATCAGTACTGGTTGCATAAATCCCTAGATGTTGGCAGTTTTGCTTGAGAAAGAACTTCAAAATTGAGCCCTTTGTTCAGAAAGCATTTCCCAAAGCAATAGTCCATTAGATCTTATAGTGCCCAGGAAGTAGAAACTTGCACTCCAAGTTATGTCAAAGGCCCCCGCACGCCCCAACTCAGATATACAATGAGGAGTCTGTGTCCACGGCTGCCTGGCCATCCCGGCCTGAGCCTCTCGCCTTCTAAAAAGGCACATGCTGGACACGGCAGAGAAATCTGGTGCGCTCTAAGCTCTTTGGGCTTCCAGGGCACACTGTTCTAGCGAGAACTTTGTCATCAAAAGGCATGGAGGGGCACACAAGGAGGTGAAGGAAGGAACAGGATGTGCCTGGCCTTTATTATTTTTCCCTTGGCCTTTATTGACACAATCTTAAGGTCAAGGGTGACCTTGTGGAGTTGTCTCCCTGTAAAATGAATGCACGTCATCTCTGGTTCTGAAACTTAACCCTCTGTCCCCAAAATGCTCTCACCCTGAGTCCTGCCTGATGACAGTGCTAACCCGAAGCAGCTCTCTTCACTTTATAAAGTCATGAAGTACCTGTCTAATCAGACGCTCCCTCAATTCCCACCCCTCATGGTCCATGGCATTAAGGCTACGGTCTCATTTTTGTCCCTTTCCTGGTGACTCTTCGGGTGTTAAAAGTACAAACTGAACAGACCTGAGACTGAGACTTTGCCGCTTACAGTTTCTGCGACCTTGAGATAAGACCAACCCTTCAATTCTCTTTCCCTGCAAATTAGGAACAACATTACATGACACAACGCACGGAAAGTACCTCCCAAAATGCCTAGTACACATACATATGCCACTAGAAAAACATGCCGGCTGGAATCATTACTTCTCAACTAAGCACGAAAGAAAGGCAGGCCTCGGAGCCAGGTCATCTCGGTGTGGAAGGACGGGAAGGGATGGAGGAGAGGGTAAGCCCTCTATTCTATTTTTCCAACCCCTAACACAGAGTTAAAGGTTCGTTATCTCCAGGTATCATTCTGCTTTCGGCGGGTGTGTGTGTGCTTGAGTGGCTGTTTGTGTTCTAAGGACAGAAACATGTCAAGAAGGTCTTCTTGCCTTTCTGGGAAGCTGCTGCTTCTCCATCCCTCCTCTGCCATGGTCTGCCAGAATTCCACCTCCGGTTCTTCTGGTCCTTTCCTACATTCCAGCCTCCTCGGCCCTACAGCCTCCCGCTGATGCCACTCAAGTGCCTGCTCGCAGGTTCCTATTTCCACCTGCCTGAGGGAAGGAACGCGTTACCTGGATGTCTGCAATGGTCCTAGCCAAAACAAGCGGCTGGCCTTCGATGCCAGCCTCTTGCTGAAGTCATCGTAGAACAGCAAACCAAGCTCCAAGTCAGCTCTGAAGCCCCTAGGGCTGCTCCACATTTCCACAGGACATCCATGGTCTGCTCTATATAGCCACCACAGACCCTGAGTGACCTTCTGAGAAGAAATCTGATCTCTACCTTTAGAAAAAAAGCACAGACCACTCCAAACTCAGACAGAATAAAACCCAAAGAACATCACTCACACGGAGGCTTGGTTGCTCCAGGGCCCACATCCCTCTCTCCTCCACACCTTGGTTTGCTTGTCCACACAGGCACTGTTCTCTCTACCCGGGTGACCGCCCTGGTACTCTGCCTGGCAAGCTCCTATTCAGTCTTCAAAGCCTAGTTCAAACATCTCTTCTGTGAAAACTCCTCTGATTGCCATGAAGACACTGCATTGCTCTCATCTCCAAGACGCCACAGCTTATTTAACCATCTAGTACATGCACAGCCAAATACGGTCTGCCAATACAGAGAGCTTCTTGAGGGGGATCAACACAGTGTTTCCCAGTCTTTACAGTGCTTAAAGATCACCTGGACAGTTTGTTAAAACACAGCTTCCTCAGCCCCAGTTCCAAAGATTCTGAGTCAGTCGGCCTGGGGTGGGAGCTAACACTCTATTCCCTAACCAACTTCCCAGGAACGCATTGTGAGGAGTTCGGCTCTAATGGCCAAGAACAAGAGTTGAAGCCCTGCTTCTTCTGGTAAGGACGTGTCAGCTTGACCAGCACCTTCACGTCCCTGAGGCCGAAGTCATGGTTCACAGAACAGAAAAGCACTTCCAGGCTTGCCTGCTGCAGGTCAAGGTCACCAAAAGGTCAAAACCAGAGGCTGCCAAGGAAGACCTTTGTACACTCTAAAGTGAGGGACACATCTGATAGAAGCCACTCCCCTCCCTAGGAGGACATGCCCCCCCACCTCCCCTCCACCCCCCACCTGTGACTCAGTCCTTGCCAGGAGGGTGCTCCTGGATTCCTGTTTATGGGTTGTAGCTTGAACTCACAGGTCAGCAGATTGCCTTTTCCAACCATGTGAGAACCTCAATTTGCATTCCTCTGACTTCAAAACAGGGTTTTCTTTCAAATGAACAAATCTGTCACATCATATATATGTAAGTTACCTAAGTGGCAATTTCTGGAATGTTCCCAAATAGAACTAAACAGCTGAAGATCTTGTGAGAGTCTTCGTAATGAACACCCAAGTACAACACCTCCTCAATTAATTTACGAAGGGAAGAGGCCCATGGCTTATTAAAATTCATCCATCCAACAAATTTGAGAGTACCTGATCTTTATATGTGGCACATAGTAACACCCCACAGGAATCCCTTGAGGTGAGAGTACAACACCTCCTCAATTAATTTACTAAGGGAAGAGGCCCATGGCTTATTAAAATTCATCCATCCAACAAATTTGAGAGTACCTGATCTTTATATGTGGCACCTAGTAACACCCCACAGGAATCCCTTGAGGTGAGGATTCCAGCAGGGTTCAGGGGTTGAATAACTTACCATAGCCTTACAGCATGCTGGGAATAACCCTGTAAACACCAAAGAGTTGTGCCTCTCACAGCCCACAAGCTTGAGGGCCTGCGTCACTACAAGTCGGGGGAACTGGCTTGCATTCCTAAGAGTACACCCCCAAAGCCTGGCTACATTCCAGAAGCAAGTTTTCAGGGACAATCCCACACTTAGCATTACCTGTGGCTCCTAGAAGCTGATGCTGGGGCAAGGTGGACTCCTAAATACTGATGAAAAATATTCTACAAGCCGGGCTCGATGGCTCAGCTTGTAATCCCTCGCTTGGGGAGGCTGAGGTGAGTGGATTGCCTGAGCCTGCGGGTTCGAGACCCACCTGGGCAACTTGGCGAGACCTCATCTCTACAATAAATCAAAAAATCAGCCAGGCGCGCCTGTAGTTCCAGCTACTTGGAAGGCTGAGGCAGAAGGATCGCCGGAGCCCAGCAGGTGGAGGCTGAGGTGGCCTGGAGCGGCCACTGCGCTCCAGTCTGGGCGACAGAGTGAGACTCCAACTCAAAAAAAAAAAAAAATTCTACAAATGGTGCACACACAAGTGGATACGTGTGTCCTACAGGTCCCCTAAAGGTCAGATCGATGTCCAAATCCCACTGGACGCTTTCCCCAAGCCCACAGAACAGGCCTTCCCCCAATAAGTACTTTCTGAATAAAAACAATACTTTTAAAGTGGCCCCAGCTACAAAAGAAAAGAGGCTGGAGGAAAGGTTAAGAGTTATTTCAGGAGGGCAAGGCTGCCTCCCGCTTTTTCAACTTGGGACCTTTTGGGGGCATTGTTCAGCAAGTTTGTTTAAAGGGCTCGGCCTCTCTTCTCTCGGCAGGACCCCCGTTCTAACACTCCTTCGGAGGCTGCAGATGTGTTCCTGGACTGGTGCCCCCAGCAGCATCCCAGCCATTTGCAAATGAAGGGGGCAGCAGCTGGAGACTGGGAAACAGATGGCTCTCCTCATTTGAATGGGTTTGATCCGGCTGCTCAGGGCTCGGCAAGTTTGGGCCTGGCCAGCGCCGAAACCCGCACGAGGCTGAAGGCACAGATCCGTAGCCAGAGGAGTCATCGGCTAGCAGCAGGACGAGGAGGGCCTGCCAGAGAGGTTTCCCTGCATCGCTCTGAGGCAGGGGGGCCGGGAGCCTCCGAGGTGGGCGGGACACATTCCCAGCTGGTTTTGCACCGCAGGACCCAAGAAAGGCAGGTTGGAGCCACAGGGATCACTTTTCTCGGGTGTTTTGTGGAGAAAAGAAAAACTTTCCCTCCGGGGACCCCGTACCCGAGGACTGAAACCCACATGAATTCAGGAAATTCCAAATTAAGAGTCGGCGCCACCACAGTTAACCTTTCTCCCCTGTCCAAAACCACATATTTGCATAGAGGTAAAGGCTCTAAGAAAACAAACAAACAAACTGAAGAGTCACCACCTCTCGGCAGAGCCCTTTCAAGCCCTCCAAAGGGTATGCAAGGCTCCCATGCATCCTGGTTTTCAGGGACAGGGTGTCCCTAGGCGAGGCGCACGGGAGGAACCATCCTGCCCAGGCCTGGCCTGGCTCCCTTGGCCGCCCAGCCCTCCGGACACCTCCTCCTGCCTCCACGTTGGCCTGGCAAGAAATTCTGCCAATTAGAGGCAGTGCCAGAAAAGGGACGGTCAGAGAGCAGGCTGAAGTGATCGACTCAAGTGAGGGCTGGCAGCTGCTGGGGATGCCCTTGTCCAGCCTCCACACTCACCATAACTTCAAGGGCAAGCACCTCTCACTAAGGGAGGTAGAATGGCTTCTGTCCCACTGCCATCAATGAGTGAAGCCAGCAAAAGACAGCAGAGAGGTCAGATCCTGGGGAATCACCTCAGTGAACAACGGTCAACCTAGCATGCAGGTATTGAGTAGGGCCAATGCAGGTGGGTTTGCTGGAGAATCAAGATGTGTGTGCCACCTCCTTTGGAGAAACCAGCCTCAGGAAACGGTACAGTCCGAGTCCCAGAAAATCCCTAACATGGGGCACAGGGCCTCCAGCCTCGTCCACTCCAGCACACTGATCTCAACAGGACTCCAGACTGTTTTTTGCTATACATTCTATCCCCCACTGAACCTGGCCACATAGGGCCTCAAAAATTAATAAATGAATAAATGAAAGAACAGGCTCAAGAAGCCACAGCAACGACCCTGTGATCTGAAAAGTGTGTCTCTGCCATCTCACCTCCGCCAGACTCTGAGTTCTTTCACCCAGGACTGCAAGTTAAAGAGGGAAAGTTGCTTTGTCTCCTTCAATAATTCCACGACTTTCCTCTAACACTAAACTCCCACTTCGAAGTGCCTGTGACCCCGGGTGTTCTGTAATCACTGTGCAAGCGACCAAGTGCAAAGTTCAGCTGGCCAAACCAGCCTTCATTCACCTCCACATCTAGCTGAAACCGATCAGAGTTCTCTTTTTTTCCCCCTAACTACCAAACTGAACTTTGCTTGCTTTAAAAACGGGCTCCTTTCCCTGGCTTTGTTTTTTCCCCCAAGGACACCCTTCCTGGCCAAGGCTGGAGAAAGAGTAGGTGTTTCTGCTTCTGCCTTTTCATTCTTGGAATTTTTTTACTTTTGGGCTGTCTTATTCTCTGCTCCTAACCTCTCCAGGGAAGTGACATTAGAAGGGCCAGGAAGGCCTTGGTGCTTGTTGTTTCCATAACCACATACTGCAGGAGTCCCAGGTACAGGGGTCTGTGCAGGTAGGCAGGCCTTGATTTCCTAAAAAATTGCAAAATGGAACTGCTGGGAAGAAATCCCAGACATAATATCAAAGTGACAACCAAAAGGCTAATGGTTAGTAGGATCCAGGGCAAACCACCAAAGGCATCTGGGACAAGGAAGAATGGGGGATGGCCTGCTCTGTGGAGGTGGTACATATGCCAATAGGCAAAAGCAGGCCAGCCCTTCTTGTCCTAGACTCCTGCACGTGGCTCAGCCTGGGTCACCAACTGGGACCCAGAGCAGTCTCCCACTGGTCTTCTTGGCAGCAGACAGGGCTAGCTTCTTATCAATAAGCCACATACCACCAGAAACCGTTCTGGGAGTCATAAAGTGTAATTATTGGAACATTTTTATTGTGTGAGATTGTTCTTCAAAGGACTTTAGAGGAATTAGATGTGGATGTGTGAGAAAGAAACACAATCAGCCAACAGTGTCCTTACATGCTTAATAGTCAAATAACAGACTTAGGAAATAATGAGAGGGTCACCAGAGCATCCCACAAAGATCCTCCTGCTCAAGAAGAAGAAATCAACTGGGAAATCTTTCTTGCACCAATATACTCACCCGAAGGCCTGGGTCTATATTCGCTAACAATGAGGTCTGGGCGGGATCACTTCGTCTCCCAAAAATTTCAGTTACTTTGTCCAAAATACCTGGGATCTGCTGGATTACTAATATTAGATATAATATATGTCAAAGTACCTAGCACAGCGTCCAACACACAGCAGGCACTTAATAAACAGCAGTTAGTTATCCTCATCATCATCACCTCAAGGAATGGGCGAAAGGAACATGACCTCATCGACACTGTCCTATCAAGTAACTCCCACAAGGGTATAATGTGCAAATAACCATTCAGCTCTTACCCCTTTCAGCACTGGGGGCCCCGTCACAATTTCCTTGAGCTCCCCTCCATGTAGACTGGAAGCCCAGCTATCTATGCATCAGCTATCTATGGGAATGTCCAGCAGGCTGAGCAGGGGAAGTTACTACAGGCAAATGTGGCCAGGAACATGCCATGAAGCTCCCCCCACCAGCCTGGACAAAAGCGGAACACACCACCCCCTACCCCCACCCTCCCCATCCAAGCCTCCTTCCATCATTCTTCACAGAACCTAATGACAATCCTTTGGAAGCCTCAAACAGAAAACACTTTTGCCAAAATATACTGTTCCTCATAAAGTGCCTGTCCTGCTGTTATTACATAGCTGCAACTGACATTTTTCAACGGAGGAAAACAAAAATGTCAACCTTGAACCACTTGGATTACAAGCAGCAAGATGATCCCACTTCTAAAATCCATGGGACTTGCAAAAGCCCAAGATAATAAAAAGTTGAGGGCCTACAGTCAGTTTTACATTTTAATTACTGTAAATGCCCCTCATCAGAAAATTTATCATTGTATATTGCAGGGTAAACATCTTATCAGTCCAGGAAATATTGGTTTTAAATTTACTTTAACAAAGAAGTGGGATAGGGAAGAAATCAGCATTTACTGACCACCTACCTTGGGCCAGGAACTGCAGTAAGGGTTTTACATTTCATTTGCATTTAATCTGAATGTTTACCCTTCAAGATATTATCTTTGGGCCTTGGAGAGGTTATCTAACTTTTGAAGTCACAGCACCAGAAGATAGTGGAGAGATTCAAACCCAGTTACCAAGGTTAAGTTCCTTCGGTTAGCTTATGTCTCCAGAAAGCACATCTTATACCGTTTTAAATGATTTTATTCATTTTCATTAAAAAAAAACATGTCAGATACAGAATTTAGATTATTTGCATAGAGGATTCTTAGTCTTTTAAAGACTTGACTGGTTTTAAATCTGAAAAAATGTATAACATCCAGGATATATATTCAATTGTGTGCCTACTGCAGCCAGCAAAGAATGCAATATGGCATGGAAGTCCAGGAGGCTTAGCAGGACAAGAAGGCTCCTTATGGCAGCCATATATCTTTGGGTCAATCGACAATCCCGTGGTCAATCAATCATCTGAACTTTAAGGGTGTTCAGAGAGTTTATCTTAAACCTGACCACCGCAAAGAACCTGATAATCATTTCATAGCACATGCCCCCCCAACACACATACCATACGCACACATTGGCCTTTTCAATGCTGGATTCTTTTAAAACATCTAATTGGTCATGTACGATGAACAATAAACTGTCATGTGTTAAAAAAGGTTACATATAGTAACATAGAAGCTCTAGGTTAGAAAAGAATCATGACAATTTATATAGAGTTTTTTGGGGTTTTTTTGAGTTGGAGTCTCACCCTGTCGCCCAGACTGGGGTGCAGTGGCCGCTCCCGGCCACCGCAGCCTCGACCTGCTGGGCTCCGGCGATCCTTCCGCCTCAGCCTTCTAAGTAGCTGGAACTACAGGCGTGCGCTACCACGCCCGGCTGATTTTTGATTGATTGTAGAGATGAGGTCTTGCCAAGTTGCCCAGGTGGGTCCCAAACCCGCGGGCTCAGGCAAACCACTCACTTCAGCCTCCCAAAGCGCAGGATTACAGGCTGAGCCACCAAGCCCGGCCTATATGGAGTTTATTAACGTGAGCGCTCAGAACTGAGTTGTTTCACAGAAAGGTGCTATATAAATCACACAAATAAATATGTCCCCTCTTCTTTATCCTGAATCTATCAGCATTTTCCTTATCAGCTATTTTTAGCCTCCTCATAAAACATGTTCACCATAACCTGAAATTGTATATCTGTGCATTCCATTCAGAAATGACTTGGAATTTACCATTCTTCAGTTGGACAAGGGGTTAAAGAAAAGAATATACCATAGTTTAGTTCTCTGACTCAGTGCTGTCAAAAAGAATTTAAAAATTTCAGGAGTCACATGATATGCTAAAAGCCCACAATGAATTCCTTATGAATTCCAAAGTGAAATAAGTGACACATCCAACATCTTAAAACTCCATTGTGCAAGCTTCCCAAAACAAAAATTACCGAAAATCTAAAGCTTACCTATTTTACTTGACACACACTCTTCAAGGATAACCATGATTTGTCCCAATACTTAAATAACCTTTTGAATGAATATATAAATGGTAAGCGCTCGAAGTTATATAAACAGAAGACAGTTAAAGTCTAAGGCCACCACACACCACTGATGGGCTACCATTTGGGGTTTTCTATCATGTCCTAAAAAGGGGTAACAACGGATGGGAGCAAGGGAGGAGAAACTTGTAAAAACTGTTGCCTTTGTCAATTTCAGAAGGAGACGCCTCTAAGATGTGAAGGATCCTCACAGTGGCACATTCAGCATCTTGATCAACCAGACCTTTCCTTAGAAGAACTTGACCTCGGGCCCCCTTCCTTATCTCCTCACATTCCCTAATCAAGAAAGCCAGAGCTACAACCTGGCAGGGTCACTTCAGGTCTATCTGGGTTAGCAAAAGTGACCAGTTTGCAGAGAATTAAGGCTTCCAAAAAGTCAGGCTAAGGTTTCTCATGAAGATCAACACTTTTCTCACAATGGACCCGAGTTATAGGTAGCTTTAAAAACTCAAGTTCAAGAGCCGAGTTCTGACTCAGAAGTTTGTTCCTCCTTTACAAAATCATCTTAGACATGATGATGCTAAAGCCTGATTGCTCAGAAACCCACCTCTTCAGCTCAGAATAAACTTTCTGCCCTTACATCCGCCTCACTATTCAGGCACACATAGCCTTCGACACCATCATTGTCAGTTAAACAAGTCAGAAAGGAAGATGGCATGGTAAAGGTGTGGTACAGTTAGCAACACTAAGAACTTCCATGCTAGGAAAGCTGAGAAAGTAGAGCCATCTCTAAATCTCACTTGGGACACAGCAAAGGGATAAAAAGAATGCAAAACCTAAAGCTAAAGTCATCTCTCAAGGAAAAAAATTAAAGACCATGGGCATTTTTGCACAGGCGCATAAAACCTACTGGATCATAATTATTTGTGGGTGGCAGAGTTGGAAAAACTTCCAAACTTCTGAACTGCCTACCAAGACAGTCACCTTGCTAAGAATCAAACCAGTATAGGGGAAAAGGATCATGCATGCTGGCTGTATCCTATCTCGTTTAACAGGCAGGCACCCCAAAATCAATTTCCCACATCTTCCTTTCATAACTAAAATTAGCTAAAATGGAAATGTAAAAGTCAGCTAGACTCCGATGAAAGTGGGCTGGTATGGGAGGCTAAGGCTAAGTATCACCTGAGTCTAGGAGGTCATGATAAGCTGTGACTATGCCACTGCACTCCAGCCTGGGCTACAGAGTGAGACCTCAACTCAAAAAAAAAAAAAGGAAGGAAGGAAAGGAGGGAGGGTGGGAGGGGGGGAGGCAGGCCGGCTGGGAGTCTTAACAATTATCCTGGCTATCCACCAACAACCAATGGGGAGAGGAGAACCTATTCAGTAAATAGTGCTGGGAAAACTGGCTGACTACATGCAGAAGACTGAAACAAGATCCCTACCTATCACCATACACAAAAATCAACTCTAAATGGATCAAAGACCTAAATGTAAAACCACAAACTATAAGAATCCTAGAAGAAAATGTAGGAAACACCCTTACGGAAATTGGGATAGGCAACCAAGTCCTGATCAACTCTCCAAAAGTGAATGCCATAAAAGATAAGATAAACTGAAAAGTTTCTGCAAAGCAAAAGACACCATCAAGAGAGTGGGGAGACAGCCCACAGAATGGGAAAACAATATTTGCCAACTGTATATCTGACAAAGTCCTAACATCTAGGATTTACAAGGAACTCAAACGTGCTAAAAGGAAAAAAGCAAACAACTCTATTACAAAATGGGCAAAAGATATGAATAGACACTTCTCAGAAGTAGACATATGAGCAGCCAACAGATACGTGAAAAAATGCTCAGGCTCACTAATCATCAAAGAAATGCAAGTTAAAACCACTCTGAGATACCACCTAACTCCAGTCAGGATGGCCATCATCAAAAACTCTAAAAATCAACAGATGC
>CAUYQG010109819.1:0-21537 GCA_963574415.1 Tarsius wallacei | reverse complement strand
GAGTCTATAATACTGAGTGACCTCTCACAGAAACAAAAAACTGAGTATCACATGTTCTCACTCATATAGTAGACCTTGATCATCCAACATATTACCACAAGAAAATGACTGACAGTGGTGGGAAACTATGGGGGGGGAGGGGGAGGGTGATGGGACTCATGGTAGTAAATATCTGTCTGGGGATGGGGAGACACTTCCTATCAACAAAGGTGCCTAAATGAGGCATATTTGTACACCTAACCCTTAACTGCACCCCACAATATCATAATAAAAAATATTGAATTAAAAAAAAGAATCTACTTGTGAGAGGCCTGCTTAAAAGAAAAAAACCTGGTTCCTATAGATTTGCCCCCAAACTTGCAAAATAAGTAGTATCCCCATTTCCGAGGGCCTATATAAATTAGATAAATTCCCTAAAAGCACACATCTGGTAGCCTAAGCAGGATTTGAACACAGTTTGTGCTAGCTAAAAGGCCCATTATTCTTCCAGTACCATGTGCTGATTTCATATAATCATTTCATTACTTGCAAGTATAAAGCTTATGCTTTCCTTTCTTGGATAATGGTGATTGATGGCAGCTCTTAAACACTGGAATTGGATCATCAAGTCCCAATACAATTTTGTTCAATAAAACAATAACAACCCGAGACAATTCATTGCTTTCTAAGCCTTTGTTCTTTCACAGTGATTTGTAAGAGAGATGGCCACATTCTCTGGTTTGCAGTCTTGTCCTTCGAAGCCTGACCCCTCACTTCAATTTCGCAGCGAACTATTTTGGAAAAGAGACTGAGCTGAGACTAGTCATATCAAATGCAGGTAACAAACTTGAGGAAGAATTGTCCATTTTGTACTTGTGAGACTGAGAGACATGCAGCTAGCAACTGAGATCCACAGAGAGACTGTAATTATCTTACTCTACTCCTAAATGACATTGGCCCAACAGTTGGCTAGCGCCAAAGAGCTTGTTAAATATTGGTCATTTTTAGGAGAAAAAGTTAACTCACCCAAGTATCTCTGTGTCTCACTGTTGTAGCCCAGTTAGTTGAAACATTTGCATCTGATCTCAACAAAGTCCGAATATATTCAGATTACATAGAAAAGGGTGACTAAAGGGAATAGGGTGGAAAGTGTTCATGTTCTTATAAAAGACACCAGGGCTCTGAAATCTCTAACTGTCAATATTTTAAAAAATCAAAATATAAAGTATAAAGCACTATAACAGAAGTCAGGAGACTGTAACAATAGAATTCTTTCAGTTGATGGTGCCAGCAACCATCTGGGTTAAGGAGAGGAACAAAAATGCACTGGGTTAAAAATATATATATTGGTTTATGTCTTCTTGAATTCTAGAAGTTGTACTAACTTCAGGTGTGGCTTGATCAAGTACTCAGTAACATCAGGAATCTCTCCCTCTACAAACTTTCCTCTGTGCTGGCTTTATCCTCAAGATGACTGTTTATATATGTTAACAGTGATGATCACTAGCAGCTCCTGACTTCTGTCCCAGTTCCTTAGCAATCCTAGCAGAAAGATAACACCTCATTCTCAATAATCCCAGAAAAAGCTTTAAGGCAGATCTTCATCAGCTACCATTGATACAGCTTGGATTATTTGCCTATTTTGACCATCCTGTGGTCATGAAGATGCAGTTCTCTGTGGGGCCACACCTGGATCATTTGGCCATTTCTGTAGCTCCCTAGGGGAGGCCAGCTCCACCTCAATCATATGGGCTGAGAGGAGAGAAGAGGCATTATCCAAAGAAAAATCAAGGTACTATTGCCAATTAAATGGAGAGGAGAATGGATACCCCGTTAGGAAAAGAAATTTTTAAAAAAGAGAGAAAGTGAAAAATTAAAATGAAAACCTACTGCCCAGTACTGGCTCTGCCACTTACTAGTTCTGTGATTTTACATAAATGCTTTTCTTTCTCTGATTTTCTGTTTCTTCACATACCAAAATGAAGGATATTGACAGTATGTTGAAGATACTTTTCCATTCTAAATATTTTGTGATTGTGAATCACACATATATGCTCCCCAAATTCCACATCACAAACACCATCTTCACTTCTAGAGTTTTAAACAGGTAGTTTTAGGAAAAATACAAGGAAAGCCCTCTTCATAGAAGTTGTTGCTTGAAGAACATGGACTCTGAAGGTGGCTGCTTAGGCTTGAGTCCCAGGTTACTGAATGTACTGCACTGTCTTATAAGGCCTCGGTGCCTGATATAAACAATGGGAATGATGAAAACACCTTTCTTCGAGAGTTGTGGCAAAGAGTGTGGCAGGCAGAATTCTAAGATGGCTCCATGATTCCTATCCCCAGGCATCCACACCCTTTATGGTCCCCTCTCCACTCTTTGAGTGAGGAGAAACCTGTGACTTGCTTCTAGCCAATAGAAAATGGCAAAAATGAGGGATAATAACATCCATGATTTTGTTACATTATATAAGACTCCATCTTAGCTCACTGAAGCTAGAGAGTCTCCTCTCATCTCGAAGAATTAAGCTGTCCTGTTATGAGAGGAGTGGAACCGTCACAGGGACTTGAGCCTGCAAGGAAACAGGAATCTCAGCCCTATAACTGTAAGGATGAATTCCGCCAAACAACCTAGAGGAATTCAGAAGGGGGTTTTCCCCCAGTGTCTTTGTCCATTTTCTATGGTTCATAACAGAATATCTGAAACTGGATCAACTATAAGAAATGAAATTTTCACCACACCCTCTCCAGCAACTGTTATTTTTTGAGTTATTGATAATTGCCATTCTGACTGGAGTTAGGTGGTAACTCAGAGTGGTTTTGATTTGCATCTCCCTGATAAGTGCTTTTAATAGACAGCAGCCTTAGAAAGCACAAGCCTCACAGGTTTTTGACCTTACAACTGTGGCTGGTATCTAAAAGCAGATGGGCCCACGCAGACCCTAAGAACAGACTGTGCATGCTTTTGTAGTGAGGAATGGATTAGAGTATCAGGAAAATAATATTTTAGTCGTGGTTAAGGTTCACCTCAAAACAGGGTTTCAACAATCAGGCTTTTTCACCATCACAGGGCTGAAAAATGCGTTTTCCCTTCTTCCCATTTCTCAGCCAGGATTACAGCCCAGGACTTTAAACTGCAAAAGTAGCCAAATTTCATGTGAACCACAAAGTACTAAAGAGTGAAACAGTGTCTCCTATCAGTGCTGTTCCTCTATCTTGTTTTGAACTGCATTCCATTCTAGAGGCAAGCAAAAATTATGAAGGAGTTGGCTTCTTGAATTTTTGTGACACATCTGCACTCCCCTGCTGTCACCTCTGCATGGCTTCAGGTTGGCTCTGGATTTATTAATTACATGAGCCATGGCAATGACTTTGGATTTTATAGACTCAGACAACAGATTTAACCTAGGAAGACAGGTGAATTTTATCAAGGTACAGCCAGAGGAATGGAAGTGCCGATCATACAAAGGATATAACGTCTTGTACTGAGGTGAAGAAACAAGTCATAAAATTATTAAAATTTCAAAGACTGGGCAACCCCGTTGGCTCCCCTCCCACTATGGGAGCTTTTCTGTCCTCTCAATACATCCTGCTTTCTTTAAAAAAAAAATTTAAAGACCCCTTCTCTAGGAATATGGTTTGCTCATCAAATTGAGGAGGTACTAAATTTCTTTCAAAATAATGCTTATACTGATTTATTTGTGAGTGAGATGACATGATATCAGGGACTTGCTTAAAAATACTCCATAAAAATACATAATAGATGAGGCCGGGCATGATGGCTCATACCTGTAATCCCAGCACTGAGGGAGGCCAAGGCAGGAGGAGTGCTTGAGCCCAAGAGTTTGAGACCAGGCTGGGCAACATAGCAAGACCTTGTCTCTTAAAAAAAATTAGCCAGATGTGGTGGTACTTGCCTATAGTCCCAGCTACTGGGGAGGTTGAAGTGGAAGGATCGCCTGAGCCCAGGAGGTCAAGGCTGTGGTGAGCCATGATCATGCCACTGCACTCCAGCCTGGGCAAAAGTATGAGACTCCAACTCCAAACAAATTTGTTGTAACATTTGAAAAATACATGCTAGATGAATTAAAATTGGCAAAGTGTTGACAATTGTTGAAGCTGAGTGATTCATTTTACTATTCATAGGGATCATCATCGTCTTTTTACTTTTTTGTATGTTTGAAAGTTCCCATAATAAAATGTTTTTTATTTTTATTTTTTAAAAACTTTGGTTTTACTGTCAGAACAAGAGCAGTGAGAGAGTTAAAGAAAAAAAAACCACAGTAAGGTATGCTGTTTAAGATGGGGAATGAGAGGGATTTTCTTAGGAACATGTGATCTTAGCGAGCCAAACATAGATGAAAGGGAAAAGTAAATACACCCAAATCTAAGGGTTCTTAAAGATGTAATATATTTATGTTTAGATATTTTAATTATTACTAGGTCATAGAGGTTATCTAGATCTCAAAGAAGTCAGGGAAAGATAGGGAGAGAAGAAAAATAGCACTGGAATTACTCTTTGCTGAGAATCCAAATCTACAGTGCAACTAAGCAGTGTCTTCCTAAAAAGGTGCACTTAGGGAGTCCAGATTTGGAAAAAAAACCACATGGTAGGCAAAATGCTCCCCACCAACGTGTTCATACTTTATTCCTAGACTTGTGAATATGACTTTAAAATGGGAGATTATCCTGGATTATCCGGGTCGACCTAATCTCATTTTAGCATGAGCCCTTAAAAGCTGAGAGCCTATCCTGGCTGGCAGCAAGAGAGATGTGGCAGAAGGAAAAGTCGGAGTGATTTCAAGAGTAAGATGTGTAAAATGTAGGGACCACATACAAGGATGGGAGAGAGGCCTCTAAGAGCTAAGGATGGTCCCCAGCCAACAAGGAAGCAAGGTCCCCAGTTCTATCACCATAAAGAGCTGGTGGATTTTGACAACAACCTGAATGAGCTTAGAAGCAGATTCTTCCTGTAACTTCCCAATAAGAGCCTAACTGGCTGATACCTTGATTACGGCCTTGTGAAACCTGGAGCAGAGAAACCAGTTGAGTTAATCCAGACTTCTGACCTACGGAACAGTGAGAGAACAAATTTGTATTTTTAAGCTTCTAAGTTTGTAGTCATTTGTCCCAAAAGCTATAGGAAACAACTACACACCATCATATCAAGTTAATATATAAAATTTGGACAGATTTATGAAGACAAGACCAAGAGGATCATTATAAAATGTGTCATGAATTTCAGATGAGTTTCAAAGCAACACAATTATGGGTGGGGAAACAGGTATGACATGTCCTTGTGGGCACATGCTCAGGACATGTATGAAGTTAGGACTCCAAGAGAAGGAAACACAGAAGATGTGACATACTACGGAGGGATCAGGAAAGCCAATGACAGATTGAGTTAAACCTGGAATAGACATTGATTTTAGTGGGAGAATAACTTCTGGTGGATTTATCCAATTCTGGTGAGGTGAAAGTAGACAAGAATTGTTGAACAGTGGTGCTTTTGCTAGATCCAGAATTTCTTGATTGCATATCTTTCACTATGGTGAACCTCACAAGTCAAAATATAAAGAAGTTTGCTAGGAAAACAAATGGTTATGTCTGAAAGCAAAATTAAATAAAAAAGAAGGAACACACTGTAATTCAAAAAGTAGTAACTGTCCTGTCAAACACTGCTGTGTTCCAATACCTGTTCTCATGGTCTTTTAAAGTAATTATCTTTTCAGGAATGTACATACCTGCCCAGCTAAAGATTAAATTTCCCATTCTCCACTGCAGCTAGGTATGACTAAATATTAGACAATGAGATGTGACTGGAAATGATGTGGACAACTTTTAGGGGGAGCCCGTAATGTGAGAGGTGGATCCTCTTTCCTTCCCTTCTTCATCCTGCTAACTAAAATGTGAGCCATTTTGTACCATACAATAGAATCATTATTTTAGTGATGAGGAGGAGAATGAACAGTTACCCCATTAGCCCTGTACTGCCTTCTGGTCTGTTATATCTGAGGGAAACAAATCTCTGTTTTATTTAAACCTCTGTTAATTTGCATCACTGTTACAAGAAGCTGGACCTATATCCTAACTAATATAACCATGCACATGTTAGATAAGGAAAGATGATCAACCTAAGAAGCAGATTAAAATGTTAAAAATTTAGCTGAGCTTCTGGCTGAAGATGGTGATTTGAGCGTTTGTTAAAACCTGCCCTCAGCTCTGTCTCAAATACCTAGAAATCTAGTGTAAAATGTTCTCAACTTTTTATTGTGAAATATCTCAAACATATAGAAAAGTTCTCACTAGTACAATGAGTATCATTATGCCCGCCAGTCAGTTTCAACTGTTGTAAATATTTTGCCATATTGGCTTTATTTATCCACTCTAATTTTTTGAACCATCTGAAAGTGAGTTGACTACATCACCTCTAAATACTTCAGTGTGCATCTTGAAAGCACATTCTCCTGTATAACTACAAAACCTTTATTACACCTAAGAAAGTAAACACTAATATTTTAACAATATTTTAATGTAATCGAACAATATCATTCAGACCATATTTCGATTTCTCAAATTGTTCTCCAGGTGTTTTTTCATAGCTTGTTAAAAAACCAGAATCCAGTCAAGATTCATGCACTACATTTTGTTGCCTCTTTGTTTGAATTTGGAACAGTAATCCCATCTTTTTATAAAATAGTTTTTATGAACTTCACAGCAACTTGGATAGACTTATAATCTATAATCCTGAATGATCTATCACAGAAACAAAGAACTGAGTACTGTATGTTCTCACTCATAAGCGGACCTTGAACAATTATCATAATACTATAAGAAAGGGATTGGCAGTATTGGGAAACTGCGGGGGGGGGGGGGAGGCACACCTCATCAACAAGGGTACTTGCATAATGAACATTTGTATACCTAACCCGAATTGTACCTCACATCTTCAAAATAAAAAATAAAAAAATAAAGTATAATATCACCAAAAATGTTAAATTTAATTTCTTTTTAATATGATTTTTGCAAAAAAATAGTTTTTATATAAAATATTTTTAAGGTTAAAAAAATGGACAGCTACACTGGAAAACAAATAAGAAAGGAGATCTCCAGGGACCAGAAACAGAGTGAGAACCCGTAAAGGAGAGATAGATGTGTGTGCAGATAACAAAAGAGGCAGAACTGACACTGGCTGTAGAAGTTGCAGTCTTAGTTCCTGCTTAGGCAGAAGAATCAAAGCCCTACAAGTAGGAAATCAGCCTAGAGTGAGCAACACTCCACACATGAACATTAAAACAAAAATGTAGTATCATTTCTTACTCATTAGACAAATATTTTAAAATCTCCCAAATGTGTTAGAAAGAATGTGAGGAAATAAGCAAACTCCTACACTGCTGGTGGGAATATCAACTGGTTCAACCACTTTGGAGAGCAATTTGTAAAAATGTTGTCAAAAATAAAATGTGATGATGTCATACAATGGAACAGTGCACAGAAGTGGTGCTGGATCTACATATAGCAATATGAACAGGTCACAAAAGCATATTGCTGAATTAAAAAATGATACAATTATGTAAATGGAATATGTACAAAAGTACCATATATGGTTTATGGATATATACATGCTTGTAAAGTATAAAAATGGATTAGACTACAGACCATAGTGGTTGCCTCAGACAAGATGGCAATGCAGGTGGTGGTTAAATGGAAAATTTTAGCTATATCTCAAAATTTTTTTTTAATTGCAGGAAACAAATATGACAAAATATCTATAAATCTTGGTGATGGATATATGGGTTTCTGTTATAATATTCTCTGTATGTTTTCTGTAGCTTTCACATTTTGCCATATTGGCCTTATCTATCTAATTTATTTATCACAATTAAATAGAAAGAAGAAACAGCTGAGCCTGTTTCAAAGGAGAAAGGGAACCACAAGAATGGACAGAAAGAACTGTTTCTGCTGTTGGTAAAGTTATACATAAGGCCTGGAAAGTTCAAAGCCCTTTCACAAGGACAGCAAATCCAAGGCAGAGAAATTTTTCCTCACCAGGACACACGGGCACAAGCTTTTGAATGTCAGTTTAGGATTCCACTGAAGGTAATTTGTCAAGTAAACTGTACTGGAAGTAGAGAGAAAACTATCACTAAAAGGCAAGCTTCTTACAACTAGAAAATTTCAGAGCAAGAGGCAGTGGCAGCAACCACTGATGTGAAGAAATGTCAATCCTAAACCAAGAGAAGATGATATGCAGAGAATGCAAGTGTGGTAGGCAGAATAATGATCCCTCAAAGATGGCCAGGCCCTAATCTCTAGAACCTGTGACTATATTATCTTACACAGCCAAAGAGAATCTGCAGATATGATTAAGGTTAAGGACCTTGAGATGGGGAGATTACCTGGGTGAACCCAATCTAATCACACAAATAGGTAAGGCATGGTGGGTCAGGCTTACGATCCCAGCACTTTGGGAGGCCAAGGCAGGAGGATCACTTGAGCCCAGGAGTTGGAGACCAGCGTGGGCAACATAGGGAGACAACCCCCAACCCCATCTCTATTTTTTTTAAAAAAGGAAAAACGAATTTAAAAACCATACAAGTCTTTAAAAGTAGAAGACCATGGAAGAAGACTGGGCCATGTGATAATGACTCAACCTATGGTTGCTGACGTTGAGGATGGAGGAGGAGCCGAAAGCCAAGGAATGTGGGTGGCCTCAGTTTATAGTCAGGCAGAAAATGGGGACATTGGTTCAACAATCACAAGGAAATGAATTCTGTCAACAACCCAAATGAGCACAAAATGGATTATCTCCTAGTGCCTCCAGAAAGAAACTGAATAAATGTGAACCTGAAAGAGCCAGTTCTTCAAGATGAATCTCCAGTAAGAAACTGGGCCTAGATTTAACATAGAGCCAAGCAGTCATTTGCTGACTAGAGATCACACATGTACTCTGAATTCCCTGAAATCCAGCACCTTTTAAACGTTGGGACTTTCAGCCCTCACCTGAACTAGCCAGTCAGAGCTCACTTGCCTTGGTCAATCAGGAGTTGACTGTATTGACCAATCAGAACTCAGCTGTATCAAGTAATCAGAACCAAGTGAGTTTCAACCCTTCATAAACAGACCTGATAAGGAAACCTGCACGGGAACTTTTGCTATAAAGTTTGAGTCTGGCTGGGAGCGGTGGCTCAAGCCTGTAACCCCAGCACTTTGGGAGGCCGAGGTGGGGGGATTGCCTGAGCCCACGGGTTCGAGAACAGCCTGCGCAACTTGGTGAGACCACATCTCTACAGTAAGTCACAAAATTAGCCGGGCGTGGTAGAGCGCACCTGTAGCTCCGGCTACTTGGAAGGCTGAGGCAGAAGGATCACCTAAGCCCACCAGGTCGAGGCTGCTGTGGCCGTGAGCATGCCATTGCACTCCAGCCTGGGTGATGGAGTGAGACGCCAACTCAGAAAAACAAAAACAAAGGCAAAAAACTTAAGCCTTCCCTTTGTTCTCTAGAACGCACCTTCATTTTACAGTGAAGGCTACCTCGCAGGTTTACGAACTTTTCATTGAAATAAAGTCTCTTTCCTCAAAATTCCTTTTAAGAGAACTTTTGTTAACAGAACAAGCCCACCTTGGTTATAGCCCAGTAAGACCTGTGTGTAACTTCTGACCTACAGACCTGTAAGATAATAAATGTGTGTTTTAAGCCACTAAGTTTGTGGTAATTTGTTATGGTAGCAATAGTAAACTAATACAGCAAGGTCCTGAACCACACTCAGAGTCACACCTATTCCAAAAGGAGGTGATTGCTCACAGGAGAGTGTGAAGGTATGTCACCAAACCGAACCCATCCTCAGCGATGCTGGGATGCCAGGAGCATAGGGTTCAAAATGGGGACCTAAGAAGTTTTAAAATAGCCTGAAAGTTGAATAAGGAAGGCTTGAAGATGACTTGAGGACTAGGAGAAGCACCCCAGAAAATCTCTAACTTTTCAAGAACAAAAGGATGTTGCAAATGCCACTCTGAGAGAGGAAATAGTAAACATGGGTGGAACTCCTCCCTGTCCCCATTCAGTAAACCAAGTGCAGTAGTCTCTTGATAAGCCCCAACAGAGCTTAAAGGTTGTGGACCCTGGACAACTAGCACACTCTAATTCGTCTTCTGTTGAAGCTGAAAGCAAGATGATTTCCTTCTCTCACATTTGCTATGCTTACCCTTCTCTCCCCAGATATTGCTGTCTCTGCTATTAAGTTTTGCTTTCTGACAGCAGTGTGGATCTGGACTGTATTATGTACTAGTTTCTAGTGACATAATTTTGCTTAGAATAACTGCTTCAGGGGATGAGGCTCGCTTGTGACTTCTAAGAATTTTGTTTTTTTAAACAACTTTTTATTAAGACAAAGGAGGGCCCCAAAAGAATTATTTTTTGGAGGGGGGCTCCGTGGACAGGCTTCCCCCGCGAGGTCAGTGTTTTAGGAACCCATCAGCCTCAGTGTACCAGCTAGCATTGTTGTGAGAGGCTGCGTTCGGCGTCAGTGAGTTTTGTTTTTGTTTTTTTTTTTTTGGAGATTCAACATTTGCTCATTTCAAGATGGGTGATTTACCAGTGCACCTGCGTACACCACGCCGAGTATTCAGCAGTTTTTGACCAAAAAACGTCATGACTCCCACTCCCCACCTTCCCTATTCACTGGATCTCGCCCCAGCGATTGTTTTTGTTTGCCTGGATGAAAAAAGTCCTCAAAGGAAAATGTTTTGCCGATGTGGAAGAGCTGAAACAAAAAAATGGCAGAAGCACTAAAAGGCATCAAAATTGACGAATTCAAAAACTGTTTTGAGTAGTGGAAAAAAAGCACCTTGATAGGTGTATTGCATCAAATGGAGAGTACTTTGAAGGTGACATGTAAGAATAAATATACAAGTTTTTATAAATAAGTTCCAGGGATTTTGAATCCCCCCCATACAGAAGTAGTACATATGCATTGTAGAAAATTAGAAAATATTGACAAGCAAAAATGTAATCAATAATTAAGTAAAATTTCCACCACTCAGAAATCACTACTGCAAGACTTTAGTGTATAACTTACAGGATGTGTGTGTACACATGCTTTTATTTTATGACTTGAGGTCATACTACACATACTGTTCTTCAGTCTGCTTTTTTTAAAAGTCATCAACCTATTTTGCTATTTCAGTAAATTTTCAACTCTTCTAATACCCAGCTCCTATTCATATTTCTCCAAGTGACCTACGTAAAAATGTCCCTTATAGATGTTTTATCCAAATCAGTACCCAATACAGACCATGCATCTCACCTGGTTTGTATGTCCCTTAAGTCGCTTTTAATCTAGCACAGCCACCATTTTTAATAATGCAAATTTGCTGAAGATACCAGTCCAAGTGCTCTGCAAAATGTTCTACTTACTAGATTTGTCTGATTGCTTCTTTGGGTTATTTTCTTCTAAGTTTTGTACATGTGGCATTGGTGCTGGGAAAATCTTATGTGCCCAGTTAACTTTTTGAACTCTTAGAAAGTGGGACATATGAGAATCATGGTATTGGTTTAATTCTGTCTTGGAGATCTTGCAGGAACTTCATCAATTTTAGTGGATGACAGCCCAGGTTGCAGTTGCCAAAGGAACCTCCACTTTCCCCCCACCTCAAGCAAACAGAAATTGGGTAGGAAATAATTTTGTACTTGAATTTCTCTGGCATTTTGGAATTAATCTTTCTCCCAAGAGTTTCAGAAGTGACGAGATTTCATATTGTTCAAATTTTGGACATTTATATATTATTTGGAACATATTTATGCTATCGTTTGAGCAGAACACAAAACTCCCCATAAACTCCACTGGATAATGTGGCTGGTCATAATTTAGGATGGAAAATACAACAGGGATAGGCTTTACAGCCTGGGATGCAGCAGGGAACTTGGAGTTAGTTTCATTAACGTCCTATTCTGATCCACTTCTGAGCTTTCTGGAGGCAAACCAGAACTACTCAATGTTGGCCCTAAGAGGAGCTGTATGTAGTTGGTATTAGGAGAATGGCTTAATGAGGGTGAGACCTGGACTGCCCTCTTGAACTCTAGTCTCCTAGCATTGATGCAGGCAACCACACTCCTTAAGGACCATGAGTTTGGCTATTAAACCAAGCAGTTTAAGATAACAGTTTGAGGAGTATTCGAGGAACCATGATCTCCCTTTTTGTGGGCTAAATTGTGGCCTCTCAAAATTCATATGTTGAAATTCTAATCCCCAGTACCTCAAAATGTAACTGTATTTGGAGAGAGGGCCTTTAACGGGGTAATTAAGTGAAAATGAGACTATTAAGGCAGGCCCTAATCCAATCTCACTGGTGTCTTTATAAGAAGAAGAGATTAGGACACACAAAGATATGCCAGGGGTGCATGTGTACAGAGGGATGACCACGAGAAGAGGCAGCAGCGGGGAGTCCATCTGCAAGCCAAGGAGAGGAGAGGGGCTTCAGGATTAACCAACCCTGCTGGCAACTTGATCTTGGGCTTCCAAGCCTCCAGAACTGTAAGAAAATGAATTTCTGTTGTTTAAGCCACCAGTCTGTGGTACTTTGTTAAGGCAGCCTGAGCAGACTAATATATACCTCTCTCTGTGTTCCTGCTAGTCCAGAAAATAGAAACATGTCCCCTTTCAAAAGTTTCACCTGGGGGGTTTAAAAAAAATACTAACATTTGGGCCTCTAATTGGTTTGAGTGGTGGACAGGGTATCAGACTTTAAAAAGTTACTCCAAGCAATTCTAAACTACAGCCAAGGTTGAAAACTGGGATATGAGGTCAACCAAAAGTTGTGTGGCACAGCAGCTGGAGATGATCAGAGACCAGGGCTTTACCAACAAAGCATGAGCATGGTAGGAATGCAGCCACCCAACAAAACTGTTAGGAAAAGTTGGTCCTGTGTCTGGAAATTTGGGTCCTTATGGACTACTGTTCAGTGCAAACTTCTTTCTTAGCATTTGGTGATGTCACTAAGTCTTTCATTAATGCACATAACTGTCAGTTTTTAGGGTCAAGAAATAGTACTCTATCAAGACAAAAGGGGAACAGATTATTTTAGCCTTCAGCAGGAGCCTGCAAGAAAGTCAAGCCCACTCCTTCTTCAAAAATTTGAATTCCCTGCCCTAAAATGGGCAGTCACTCACAAATTTTAGAATTGCATAATTGAGCTGGCTATTAAAGTGTGAACTGACAGTCATATAGTGCTTTCAGATTATATTGAAGACACTGCCCTTTACCAGGGTCATGTGCCTGTATGCTGTGCCATTGTACAGCCACAATTCACACGTGGAAAATTGATATTCTGGCATACATATTCTTGCTTTAAAATTTATTTTTGACTTTTTTTTTTAGTGACTGGGTCTCACTATATTGCCCAGGCTGGCTTCAAACTCCTGGCCTCAAGCAATCCTCCTACCTCAGCCTCTCAAGTAGTTGGGATTACAGGCACAAGAGCCACCATGCCCAGCTATTTTTAATCTACATACAGTCAAACTTACTCTTGTTAGTGTTTAGTTCTATGAATTTAGACAGATGCCTAGAGTCATATAACCACACCACAATAAAAAAATAGATCAGTTCCCTTGCCCCCCCAAGATTCCTTTGCCAGCACATATATTCTCGGCATGCAGACATTAGCTGCTCAGGGGTTCTGCGAACAGTTTGGCACAACCCCCAATGCAGCACATTTTTGACCCTCCTGAAGTGGGCACAGCAGGTAGAGATAAATGGGAAAAGTAGGTTCAGTCAGTCATGGGAGGAGGGGATGGCCCTACAGATTGACGCTCTGCCTAGGCAGACCCCATGGCTAGAATTCAAAGTTCTAGCAAAAGGTGGCCCTATTTCGCAGGTTTTAGGACATTCTTAGTGCTTTACCCTTCAGGGCTAGATTCTATACTGAGGCTTAAGGAGAGAACCAATCACATAACAGATTTCAAATGTACCAAGATCAACTTCGAAAGCCTTCCTGCCAGTGCACACTGGAGCAGCAGGCTCAATACCAGGCAGTTATTGCATCATCTCAAAAGAAACACTCATAATTAATTAAACTCATTACATTTGAATATTCAGTTCCTGCCAATACACAATTTAAATCCCCATTTCAAAATAATATGTTCACAGAGATTAAGTCTACTATATAAAGGATGTCATGAAACTAATTATTTCAGGAAACATTACAAAGTCTTTCTCCAGGGCAAAAGTTCTTTGAAAGGGGCTTTCCAGCATTGCTCAGAACATAATGTGCTCACTGGTATTAGACTAGATACTGTGGGACAATGGTGGGTAGCCTTACAGTCTCTAATTTTAATATTCAGAACAGAATGGACATCTACAGAAAAATCCCCTTTGTAGATTTGTCATAGAAACTCTCCCTGGGGACACAGCCCTTTGGGGCTTCTCAGAAGTAGGACAAATTCCTGAAGGAGGTGTAGATATGTAGATGGTAGGAGGTGCCCTACATCCAGATCCCTGATTGCAAGCAACAGAATTGGACTCTGGATGATTTAGGCAGAAAAAGAATTCATTAAAAGGACATTGGGCAGCTTCCAGAATTAGTAGGCAAGCTGGAGAAGCAGGTCTGCAGCCAGGAACAACACTCAAACCACGCTGTAGAACTGGTCTGGTGAGGAGCCCACTGCAGCAACCTAGAGCACTCCAGTCTGCAGTTTTCATCACTGTCACCCTGCAGAAAGTTCTATCTTGCTGCAGATGCTAGCACTGCCTGAGAGAAAGAATCTTCCTGGGTCCTTGATTCTCTGCTCCAACTCCTAAGTCAAAGTCTAGGGTGACCAAACTAGGTTATGTGCTAGCACCCTAAGTGTGAGGGAGAGTGAATGTGGCGTTTTTGAATCTGTAGAGGGAGGTGGGCTCCGCCTCCTTCCAAGAATCATAAGATGGGGAAGTCCCCAAGCAGAGGAAGTGGGTTCAAATCCACACCCAAAAAGAATAGAAAATGACCCAGCACAGACTGATAGTTGGGGGCTGCTTGGTGTCACACAGCACCAAGTTAGTCATTGCTACCTCCAAGGGGGCAGAGTAAAGGAAGGTAGAGTAAGCTGGCCCTGAGCTGAGGAAATTGATCAAAGAAGGAAACAAGAGCCCTAATCCCCCACCAGCACCTTAATATTTTGCTGCAAGTTTGGAGGAAATTAGAACAACTAAAAAATGGGGGAGGAGGGAGTTATACCAAGAGTTTCAATGTCCTGTGCAAGTCAAAGAAAGCAATTAGTGTTGTCCTCAGAATGCAACTTCCTTGTCTAGAGAGCCTGGCATGATGATTTGAGTGATCTTGGAGTGAGTGGGTGGTAGTAGTGGAGAGGGAGAAAGATTTTTAGAGCTCTTTGTACTTTTCTCAGCAAGCTATTGCCTATGACCCCTTGATGGGTTGCACCTGAACATAACTGGAGACAAAGTCAGGTACCCCAGGATATTTTCTGGCTGTAGCCATTTGGTTCCAAAGATAAGAAGTTTAGGTATAACAGCTCTAGGGAGCTTTTGCTCTAGAATTCTCAGTGTATAAACTTTTATACATTTGCTGACAATAGAACTTCAATCACCTAGGGCACAGAAGCTCAAGATTGAGTCCTACCATCCCTGGAGAGACCTGTAACCAGAGGGATTTAACTGACTTTTATTAAACATATTTGGGATGCTCAGACCTGGTCAGAAATGGCAATGAAACCAATATGAGGCATTCTTGGTACATACCTGAAATGCCACCAGGATGAATTAATGCTGTAGGTTTTGCTGCTGCTTCTTGGTGTTTGGATATTACACTTGGCTGCTCACTGTCTCTGATTTGAAATGGGTGAGGAAGGCAATACTACAAGGAACTTCACTCAGCATTCACCCATCCTTGGTCTTACCAGCTAGCCACAACTGCTGCTCATTATGAACAACAAGAAGAAAAAGCAAGGGTTACAAAAGGGTAAGAGGACTGAGTGCTGCTGTGAAACTTGGGGCTGCCCTGTGGGCCATCACCAGACAGCTACTTCCTAGTATGTGGTAGGAAAACTCGGGTGTCTCTACTGTGTACAAAGTGTAGACAGAAAGTGAGGCAAGTCCAGATAAAGTGATCTACCAAAGTAACTTCTTGGTCATAAAGGAATTGATTAGGAAAACTATCCCCACATACTCCAGAGCAGACAGGGAACAACCCCTCACCGCTTCCACCTACCCAGAATGGAAGGCAAGAACAAATCCCTTGAAGAATATAGCTTTGTACGAAATTGAGGAAAACAGTACCTAAACCATCAGAGAGTGTAGGGAGTTGGGTAGTAAATTCAAGTGGGGAGAGGGAATCAGTCACCTATCAAGCTATCTATCCACTGGCACCCCTGGGGAATCCTGTGCAGCACCCTTTGAACCAAACAATTCACACATGGAAAATCTGGAGGTAGTGGGTAGAGCAGACAATGCTGGCTTTCTGCCCAAATGTATTTATCCCCCTTTTTCCTTGCTGGCTCAGTCCTGTTGTGGTCATGTGCTTAGGAAAAGGGCCCTGCCTCTGGCCATGTTTTAGATTGGTGGTGGAATCTTTAATAGTCAATGCCAATCATTGATGGACTCATTCTCCTTGCCAGTGATTGGGTTAGGTGTGGGTATGTGACCCAGTCCTGGTACCTGAGGGGAAGTGTCCGGGAAAGACTTTTGGGAAAGGTTTTCCTCACTAGTGAAAAGAGACGTGTAGGAGGAAACTCCCTCTCTTCTTAACAGGATGTGGTCTGCATGCAATGCTGGCCCTGCTACAGCCACCTTGCAACCAGGAAGCAAGATCTGTTGTCAGCAGAGGAAGGCTGAAAAAAAAAAAAAAAAAAAGAATGAAAGCCCCTGTACCTTTGATGATATCATTTGATTGCTGATTCAACCAACCCTGAAACCACCGTGTAGGAATTTTTGTACCAGTTCTAGAAAATGTCCCATCCCTTTTTCTCTTGGAGAGGGTTTGTGCGTGTGTACATACAAAGATTTTTGCTGGGAGCATAAGGTAGGATTAGGTTATGAGAGTTCACATTGTGACAAACACACTGTGGCAAGAAGCCCTTGAGGGCAGGCTGAGATTCCCAAAAAAATGAAAACCCTTACCTATCCTTCAATATAATGGAGACCAGCCACCGGGTGTAGTAACATTGCTGGTCAGTGGTCTGAGAAGGGCCAGGTCAATGGACCTGGAGGAGTAGTGCCATGAGAAACACTGATTTGGATAAGAGATCTCCGACCCAGAACAATCACCAGAGCTAAGTCTCAAGGGCATCCATCCCATGAATAAAAACATTACCTTACTTGTGCTTTGGAGACCTTGCTACCTAAGCATCTGTCATTACATGAGAAAACAGTTGTTCTGTTTACACCCCAGGACCTCATCTCCTCACTACACTCTTGTCACATGAATAGAAACAATATGCTGACTGTGCTTCAAGACCTTGTGCCACTGTAATCTAGCCAATATGTGAGGACTTTTAGCCACAGGACTTGAAGGGGAGCTTTCAGGTCACCCTGGATATCTACTGGTGTCAGAGAGGAGCTCCTGTATCTACACTTTAAGACAAGGACTGAGACATGTTAGAACCTCGCTAGCTAGGAACAGAGGGGCATAAACACTGTTATACACCTGACAATTGAAATAATAGGCCTTGATACCAACCTTATTGTAAAAAGCAATGGCGATGTGAGTACTAAAATTATGTGACCAAATTTGATTATAAGGTAGTCATCCAAATCTAGAGCAATCTTATAAGTATTGTATTTAATTATCAACAAAAGAAAAGTACAAAATTAAAATATTTTTGAAGAACATATGGATAACTGAGATATAATTTTAGATCTCCAAAAGACCATGGACCCTAATTTAATAAATATTAAGTTAGGGCAGTGTCAGAAGAGATTATCAATATGGGAAGAAATAACATTGAAACCTAAACTGGACTTTTCTTTGTATGACATGAGGGATGACAGTTGGAGGTTTAATCCAATGTTTCTTAACATAGTATGCTTAAGAATCACCTGGAATGCTTGGTAAAATGTAGATTCCTAGGCCCTACTCTAAGCAATTCTGATTCAGCAGCTCAGGGTGAGGCCCAGGAGTATATATTTTAAACAGGCAATTCTGATTTAGGTGGATCACAGATCATACTTTCAGAAACACTGTACCTGCCAATAAGAAATGTGCCACTAAAATGATAAAGTCCCAAGAAGGGGAATTCTCTCCAATAATCATCTTCTGTGGGGCCAGGAGGGACAACAATTCAGAGAAGTTCTCCCAAGACAGACCCAGAGTTGGGAGTAGAGAGACTGGTTGATCAAGGCACCCACTTTACTACCAGGGAAGGGAATCTTTGCTGCCCCAGTGTAGTCAGGACTTTGCACACGAAGTGACTGCTGTGTGCCGTTTCTTCTTCCCCTTCCCAAATGGCAGGGTGTTTGTTTTTTAAATTAATTAACTTCATTTTTAGAGACATTTTAGGTTTATAGAAAAATTGAGCATGAAGGAGAGAGTTTCCATATACCATCTCATCCCCCCCACTCCCCAAATGGTAGTTTTAATTTCGGTTATCTGGTTTTCTTCTACCATTGTGCACTGAGTATATTGGAGGTTGGTTAAGTGTATCATTTAAATATAGTTTGCCTAACTATGAGAACTACATCATTTCATAATTTTTCAGTTAAAGGTTATAGAAAACTCATCAAAATGTGTTTAAGTAAACAAATATTGTTTTAAAAATTTAAGTTTTCTCAAGATATAATGGATATGTAATAAATTGTACATATTTAGAGTGCACAGTTTAAGTCCTGACATATATATGTATATGTATACCACAATCAAGATAATGAACATATCCATCACCATCAAAAATTTCCTTTTTCCTGCTTTTTTCTCCCTGTTCCCATCCACAGGTAACCACTAATTTGCTCTGCCGCTATAGATTAATTTGCATTTTCTAGACTTTTTGATAAATAAAATCATGTAGTATACAGTATAGTTTTTTTGGGGGGGGGGTCTGACTTCTTTCACTCAGCATACTTTCTTTTGAGATTGATCCATGCTGTTGTGTGTGTCTGTAGTTCACTCGGTTTTATTGCTGCGTAGAATTCCACTGTATGGATGTATCACAATTTGTTTATCCATTCGCCTGTTGATGGACCTTTCTTTTGTTTCCAGTTCAGGGTTGCCAAAAATAAAGCAACTATAAACATTCTTGTATGAGTTTTTTTGTGAAAATACACTTTCATTTCTCTTTAGAAAATTCTTAGGAATCGAATAGTTGAACTATATAGCAGGCATATATTTATTTTTTTTCATTTGTTGATGTATTTTTTAATTTTAAAGATGTGGGGTACAATTCAGGATTAGGTATGCAGGTGGTCATCATACAGTTAACGTTTGGGCCTTCCTTTGGTCCCCACTTTGCCCAGTTTGAGATGAGGCACACTTATTGATGCTGTGTTCCACCCCCCCCCCCGGCAGTATCCTGGTACTGCCAATCCCTTTCTTATAGTATTATGGCAAATGTTCAGGGTCCACTTATGAGTGACAACATGTGGTACTCAGTTCTTTGTTTCTGTGATAGATCGCTGAGTATTATAGACTCTAAATCTATCCAAGTTGCTGCAAAGCCCCTATGTTTGTCCTTCTTTATGGCTGCATAATATTCCATCATGTATATGCACATTTTTTTTTACCCAATCCACTTTCAATGGGTAGCACGGTTGGTTCCATGTTTTTGCTGTTGTGAATAGTGCTACAATGAACATGCATGTGCAGATATCTTTTTTGTAGAATTATTTGAGTTCTTCTGGGTATATTCCCAGAAGGGGGATTACTGGGTCATATGGAACGTCAATTTCTAGTTCTTTTAGGATTTACCACACTGTTTTCCATAGAGGTTGAACTAGTTTGCATTCCCACCAGCAGTGTAGAAGCATTTCCTTTTCTCCACATCCTTGCCAGCATCTGTTGTTGTTTGTTGTATTAATAATGGCCATTCTTACTTGGGTTAGGTGGTATCTCAATGTGCTTTTGATTTGCATTTCTCTGATGATTAGTGAGGCTGAGCACTTTTTCATGTGTCTGTTGGCTGCCTGAATATCTACTTTTGAGAAGCATCTATTCCTCTCTTTTGTCCACTATTCATGTCTTTTGTCCACTATTCATGTCTTTTGTCCACTTTTTAATGGAGCTATTTGTTTTTTTTTTTTCCTTTCAGCATATTTGAGTTCCTTGTAGATCCTGGATGTTAGGCCAACAGATATACAGTTGGAAAATATTTTTTCCTATTCTGTAGGCTGTCTCCCCGCTCTTGTGATGGTTTCTTTTGCTTTGCAGAAGCTTTTCAGTTTAATGAGTATATTTAATTTTTTAAGAAACTGCTAAACTGTTTTTCAAAGTGCCTGTACCATTTTACGTTTCACCAGCAGAGTATGAGAGTTCCAATTCCTTCACATCCACTAGCACTTGGTTTGGTTAGCCTTTTAAAATTTTAGCCATTGGCCATTGCCTTGCTAAGCTACGGTGTAGCCATGTGCTCTTTGAGCTATGGCCAGGTCATGCTTTCCTAAGCTCTGGCCCCTTCTTCTTCATTGGAGAGGTGAATCTTCTCTCTCTCTTTTTCTCTTTCTAATTTAGTTTTTAAACAAACTGTATTTTCTAATCTTAAAAATTTTTTTTAGCCATTATGATAAGAGCATAGCAGTATGCTCATTGTGACTTTAATTTGCATTTCCCTAATGACTAATAATCTGGAATTTTTCATGTGCTTATTTGCTATTATTATATCTTCTTTGGTGAAGTATCTGGTCAAATCTTCTCTTATTTTTAAATCTCGATTGGGTTGTTATTATTGAGTTTTGAAAATTCTTTATATATTGTGGTCACCTGATATACAGTTTAGATATTCCCTCTAATTCTCATGTTGAAATCTGATCCCCAGTATTGGAAGTGGGGCCTGGTGGGAGGTTTTTGGATCATGGGGGCAGATCCCTCATGAACCATGCTTGCAGTAATAAGTGAGCACTCAGTCCATTAGTTCCCATGAGACCTGATTATTACAAAGAGCCTGGCACCTCCTCCTTTTTCTCTTCTCTCTCACCATGTAATGCCCGCTCCCCTTTCCCAGGAGTGGAAGCTTCTTGAGGCCCTCATCAGAAGCAGATGCTGATGCCATGCTTCTTGCACAGTCTGCAGACCATAAGCCAAATAAACCTCTTTTATTGAAAAATTACTCAGTCTGAGGTTTTCCTTTGCAGCAACACAAGTGGACTAAGACAGAAAATTGATGTGAAGAGTAGGATATTGCTATAAAGATACCTGAACATGTGGAAGCGGCCTTGGAACTGGGTAACAGGCAGAGGTTGGAAGAGTTTGGAGGGCTCAGAAGAAGATGAGAAGACGAGGGAAGGCTTGGAACTTATTAAAGACTGATTGAGTGGTTGTGAGCAAAATGCTGATAGAAATATGGACAGTAGAGGCCAGGCTGATGAGGTCTCAGGTGGAAATGGGGCACTTACTGGGAACTGGAGCAAAGGTTATCCTTGTTAG
>CAUYQG010109817.1:0-33588 GCA_963574415.1 Tarsius wallacei | reverse complement strand
GCTGAGGTGAGTGGACTGCCTGAGCTCGTGGGTTCGAGACCCACCTGGGCAACTTGGCGAGACCTCATCTCTACAATAAATCAAAAATTAGCCGGGCGTGGTAGCACACGCCTGTAGTTCCAGCTACTTGGAAGGCTGAGGTGGAAGGATCACCGGAGCCCAGCAGGTCGAGGCTGCGGTGGCCAGGAGCGGCCACTACACTCCAGTCTAGGCAATAGGGTGAGACTCCAACTCAAAAAAAAAAAGGTCCTTTGGGACACTCCTCATTAGCTGCTCAGGAGGTGAGGAGTGAGACATAAGGACCTAAAGTGTGGTCTGTGGCCTCCAATCTCCAGAGGGCTTTCTCGATGGCCTGTAGTGTGGGCCGTGGTAGAACAAGGCCCCAGGGATGGCCACACCCTGATCCCCAGAGCCTGACATGGGAGCTCACGTGGCAAAGGGGCTGTGCAGGTGGGGCTGAGGACCTTGAGATGGGGATTGTCCTGGACTGTCCAGGCAGCCTGATGTCATCACAAGGGTCCTTATAAGTGGGAGGTAGGAGAGGCAGAGTCAGAGAGATGTGATCATGGAAGGGGGGGTGGTGATTCAAGGAGAGACCATGAGGCAAGGAATGTGGGTGCCTTCCAGAAGCAGGAAAGGCTAGGAAATAATTTCCACCCCAAAGCCTCCAGAAGAGGGACCAGCACTGCTGATACCTTGGTTTCAGGCCTCCTGTCCTTCAGAACCATAAGAGAATAATAGTGTTGCTTTAGCCACTAAGTCTGAGGTAGATGTTTACAGCAGCCCTAGGAAACTGCCCTGGGTTGAAGAGGACCCGGGAGAAGAAGGTGTGCTTTTCCCTATGTCCTGCTCATGGTGACAAAGGCACATGAGGCAGGGTCAGAAACTAGAGGGCTTCTCAACCCATGAGAAAGGCATGTTTCTCAGCCCCTCTGCCATCTTCTCAGAAGTGCCTATGGCTCTGCACACTCACTTCCTGCACTCAAGTCCCTTGCTTCAGTTTCTCACCAGACAACGCACCCCACCCCCACCCTGTGCCCTGCCCCTGAGTCATCTATCCATCCCCCTTCCACATCTTTCTCTGTACTTTTAGGTTAGAAAATGCAATTAGCATAACCACCTCTTAACACAAGTAGCACCTCACTCAAACCAAAGATGCAAATTTCTTTAGAAACTTCATGCTTAAAATACATGCTGCTTACAAACACATACTGGCATCTCTCCCATCAAGAGTGAGGTAGAGAATGCCACTGCCATCTCAGGTTCCATCCAATGGGCCCAGGCTGACTCTCTGCAGGGAGATGCCATTCTCCATCCTGTGTTCTCACATATTCCTGCACCAGCTCCTCTGGGCACACTCCCTCGCAGAACCCAGCGAAGCACCCTGACAACCAGTCTTGAGAGCCAAGGGCATTCAGGAAGAAAAGCTCACTTTAAAGGATGGCGAGATAACTTCATACACAGATGAGCCTTTAACTTTCAAACAGCAGAGACTGCGTATTTATCCATTAGATGAACAAACATGATTATATTATCTTGCTGAGAAAAAAGGGCTGTTGTATGTTAACTAAAAGGTCTGGTCAGGTAAAAACTATCAGTAGGATTTTTTTCCCCATAGTCTGCTAACAGCTGGATAGAGCCAAACTGAGATCATCTACACTCTTCTAAGAGTATGGTATTATTGGTAGGTTTGGATCAATAGACCAATAGTGTTGGCAACACATTCTGGAAGGGAAAGTCCTAAGTAGGCCATATTATAGCTGTTTGGCTCCCACCTGACCTCTCCTTGTCCTGGACAGTGAGGTCTCCTCAGACCAGTGGTTTACTGTGCCTGCTTTTTGCTATGGGGATTTTTAGGCAGCTGGGATTCTTTCTGCATCTAAATTAAATTCTCTCAGCAAGATTGATTTTTCTCCTTCACAGAAGGGATTCATTTTAATTTGGGCCTTGGCTGGTGCACATCAATTTCTTCTCACATTTTATTTGAACATAAATGAGTTTATTACGTTTATCTACCACGTGAGGGATAAATACTAAGTAAGTATATATGTGAAAACTGCCCTGAGCAGAGAGTATCTAAGCAACCTGAAATCACTGGGATGGGGGCACCATCTGATATTCCTCCTGCAGATCATGAAGGAGCCAGAGTGTGTGGAGAGACTGTCAAAAAAGTTAGATGTGCAGTCTGACAACCAATGCAGGTATTTCAAACCTCAGAATGGTATGGGGAAGTTTATGAAACAGGACCAGAAAATTGCTGTCCTATGACTGATACTAGTATTCAGAGCTGCGCTGAGCTGAAAGCTTGTCCTCATCAAGGTCCAGGCCCACAAGAGATGTTCTGGGGTTGTGGCAGAAAGACCATTTGGCCAGCTCCATCTGCCCATCTTCCAAGGGTGGCTCTCTGAGAACTCAGGATATGGGGGGAGGCATATGAGGTGAAAGGCTGAAGATCCACACCTTGCCAGATGTCCATCCAGAAGTGGTCATTATGTCTGGATCACTGTTTTATGCTGACTTGGCCATGAGGCCTGCCAGCACCTCAGGAGGACAGACCAGGGCAAGAGGGGAAGCTGGGGTAGGGCAAGGGGAAACTGATTTATTATAAGCTAGGTTCTCAGGAAGGAGTGGTCAACAGCTCCAAACCAAGGGCCAACAGACAACCGACTCTGGTTTTAGATTTTAATGCTACCCCACCTGTGGACATGACTCTAGTCAGGTATGACCTTGACTCCAACCTAAGAGGCCAAAGGAGGGAAGGGCAGCAGGAGCCTAAGGAGGGGTGGGGCTGTGGTAGGCTCTGTGTGTTGTGTCCTTTAGGATGAAACCGCTGCAGCCAACATGGCAGGGCCTAGTCACCCAGGAAAGGGTACAGGAAAGTAGGCAAAAACCAGGAAAAAGGACCAAACCAGGTTTGAGGTCAGGGGATGGGAGTTAGTCAATGGAAATGTATGCCAGGCCAACCCAGCTCCCAAGAGAAAGACTAGTTCTGAAACATAGCTGCTGTGCACTGCCCCACAGGTTCACAGGTGGTTCAGGAACTGGGAGTGTCAAGTCTCCAGGTAGCACCCAGCACCAACACCCAGAGGTGAGACTGTCCATCCCCACTACCATATGCAAGATGCACAAAATCCAAACAGAAGACTGACATCTTCATCACTCACAGGCAAGAACTCCTCTAAAATGAGGATGCATGAGTAGCCATCATCACAAGTTGGACAAAGCTGAGACTAGTCAATCAGCCACTTGTTCCTCCTTGCTGCAGACTGGGGCAGCCCCGAGGTTCAGGGCCCGAGTACTTGGGATCCTACCGGCTTCATTTCTGTCTAAAATACAAAACTAAGATAATCCTTCAGGTTTCTATTATTGCAAAGGGTTTGAGTTGTAAACTTTATACTGCAATATTCAGAGAAAGCTGCTGTTTGCTCGGAGGCTTCACATTTTTCTTGAAAAGTCTGAGGGACGAATGCTCAGCACCAACCTCGCTTTCCTCCCTTCTCTGGGAGAGGGCTGACTGGGGAAAATGCCACTTGTCTGCCTACTGCGAGTCACACCCACCTTTCTACTCCTGCTTCCTAAACAGAACAAGGCTCAATAACAAGGATCAGGGGGAAAGTGCTTAAACTCACCTGCTTTTTTCTGGTGGGAGGAATAATGTCATAATAGAGCTCTGTGGTAGGAAACTCACAACTGAATGGGACTCATGCTTTCTACCCTATCTGATCCTTTGTTCCTTCCCTAATTCCTGTGCTTTTGAATCCACTCCATTCAGCTCAGAGCCCCAGCTCTACAGACATGGATCTTGCCAAAGTCACATCAACTGTCACTGTGGGTCCTTCTCCCTGGAACAGCTGACCCAGTAAGGAGAATACGCTCCTTCCCTTGCCTTCCAAGCCCACTCCCCATCCTCCCAACATCTTCCGTGGGGCTATGGTGGGATGCCCTGGAGTTCAGGCCAGGCCCTCTCAGACCTCAGACCCTGACATCCTCACTTCACTGCTGGGTTCATTGAGTCTTGCAGCTTTTTGAGTTTCTACAAAGGAATGACCCTGGATCAGGAGCTTCTACCTGAGCCTCTCTGGAGCTGCACTCTGTCCTCCTGCTTTCTTGCTGCCATCTGTCCAGCACTGATAACAGTGCCTGGGACACAGGAGGCTCCATAAACACTCGCTGTAGGAAAGAATGCAACACCATGTAAAACATGTCAGAGGAAAATGGCCTTTTAAAAGTTAAAACCTGAGATTTTTTAATATAATCACTTGGCATAGATAGCCTCATTAGGAAAAATGTTTATTCCATGAAACTGTATAGCACTAAAATGAGCACTTCCCAAAATGCAACTAGCAAATGGATCTGACCAGGAAGCTTCAGAATTTTAATTTAGAGTGTTCACTGGTGAAAAATTTACTATTGTTATTAAAACAACTTTTAAATTAAGACTTTCAAAACTGTAAGTCAATGCTATATACAAATGAGCAAACATATTCACATGTTTAAAGATAAAATCTGACTTTCATTTGGCTTCCTATTAGAAAAATACTCACATACGTTGCTTGCTTTCAGCAACTGCAGCCATGCGGAACCCATGTCCACATTGTGCCTCAAAGGTGGATCATGCTGAGAACACCACTGCTCCTTTCGGGACAAATGTGGAACTGGAGCTCCCAGCCTTGTGGGGCTCTCCAACACCCAAATAGGGAGGACAGAAAGGTCACGGTTACACTACTGAGAAGGGGCTCCTTCTCCCCAAGGGAGCCTTTCTGTTCATCATGGACTGAAGTGTCACTTGTAAAATGTATTTCCCTTTGTACAATTCAAGAAGGCATCAAAAACTCCCTACCAATGGGTGGTGATTGCTGAGAATTACCTCCTCTGTTTTCTGGCTCATGATTTTCCTGAAGCAAAGCCTCAGGCTCCTAGCTTTTATTTACATCCAGATATAAAGCCCAAATCACTCGGGCACATGCTCCATTCATCGAATTCTGGCCAGCCAGTAGCTGCTGCCTACACATGCCTTTCTTCTAAAATCCCTGGTGTATGACAGTAATTGCTGCCTTCTCTCCACCCCCACTCTGCCAAACCCCTAACTCTTGCAGATTTGAACTCTGGGTGAGCATGGGCTATGCTTTCTTACCAGAAAGCAGCTGCCTGCTTGTTTCTTTGCTTTGACATGTGCACTCCTAAGAACAGTCAATTCAGAAATCTATAACTGGTAAGCAGGACACAGAAGACTCTAAGTCAGTCAGTGGTCAAAAAAGGGGACAAATGTCCAGCAAGACAAGAACTTCTTTCAGTTTGTTGTACTACAGAACCCAACACTTAAATTCAACAGACACACGGTGTCATTGAGGGTCTTCGGGTCTACCTGTGGCCTGAAGGTGGACCTTTTGTACCTGCTGTTTTTGCCACAACACCTTGGCAGGATGAGGCAGCTGTGTACTGTAGCTCGATGGCTGCTGGGTGGACAGCAGTCAGCAGCAGCCTGACAGCATGAGGCCAGGCAACATGCTGCTGCCGCCAGGGCTGGCCCTGCTTTAACTGAAGTGGACAAATGTAACTGCATGTGATTTCCTCTAAGAAGCTCAAAGTTCTAACCACTTGGTTACTAAGTCTGATAGTGGAACAAAAAGATACTTTGGAAAAAAATGAGAACTTCCCCTTCAATACAAAATTCTCATGCCTATAAACACATGCCTGAAAGAATAAAATCCAGACACAAAGCCACACTGTTGTAACAACATGCTTATTTCCTAATCTTCAAACACTGAGAGTTCCAACATGAACTATTAAAAAATGCATGATTTTATTTTGACCCTGGGTTTTTTTTTTTTTTTTAAGGTTGTAAGCATTTCTGTGAAACTAAATCCTGTACCACTCTGAAATACATAGATTAGGAACACCTACTAACCTCTTCTTCAGGGTTTCAATTTGGAGAGAAGACTTGAACCATGTTTATTAGTCTTTCTCTGCCCCACACATATAAAACATGAGAAAATGAAACAGATGAACATCCTCAGCACTACAAATTAAAACCTCAAACTCCACCAAGGGAACACAACCACACAGGGTCAGACACAAATGCGGGAGATGATCTGTGTACTGGAGTCCACACAAAGCCAACACCAACGGTGCTGCACCCCCAAAAGCAATCCTGACCATACTGCAGACCAACCATCAAGGTTTAAGTAAACAGCTAGTTCATTACAGCCAAAGACATTAGGACCATCCAAGATAATTAAAGATGTTTTTCTTTTTCTTTCCTCCTCTCCTTAATGGGTTTGTGAGGCATTTAGACCAAAAGACACTCCATGACTGGCTCAATGCCTAGCTGTGCTTTCATTTAATGATTAAAGCTGTTGGTTTCTTACTAAAATGCTAAACTTCAGCCACTTAAATCTGGAGTCCAACCCCAAAACTGCTGGGAAACTTTAGTTTAAATTCTTAAAACAAAGAAGGAAGAAAAGAAGCAGGGAGGAAGGGAGAAGGGAAAAAGGACAGATGGAAAGAAGAAGGAAAAAAGGAAAGGAAAGAGGGAAGGTGGGAAAGAGGGAGGAAAAAGGGGAAGAAAGGAAGAGAGAGGGAGGAAGGAGTGTGCATCTTAAGCATGCTCCACAGCACCAAGGCCTAATAGCGCTTTCTGTGATGATGAAAACACTCTTTTCTGTACTGGCCACTATGGAAATCACTGCCCATGTGGCCACTGAGCACTTGAACTATGGCCAGTGTGACTAAGAAACTGAATTTTAAGTTGTATTACATTTTAGTTCATTTAAATTTAAATAGCCACATGTGGCTAGGAACTACCATATGGGGCACAGCAGAGCGCTACAGCAGAACTCACAGTTTAAGAGGACTCACAACTGACAGCTTATTTCTAAATGATAATACTGAACCATGGCCAGCTTGATTCCGTTTCTTAAATTTCAATAGAGGTGAATAAAGAAATGTGATTTTCTTTCTCATTGCTCATTTTTGATTGACAACTTGATTTGGGGGTAATAAACAGAGTATATTATTTTGCTTTTGCATTTTATTGCATCAACATTCTAAGCTCAAATCTAACTTCAGAGAAAGGCATGACAGGACCAGCTGAGGATGGTCACCACAACAACCTTTTCTAAAATTTCTCTTAAAGCACATGGTTCTATAAATCCACGGCAATTTTCTTCCTCTTTTTGGTATTTCTTCACTTTTTCTGTTTGCTCTAATGTAGCTCACTAAAACAAATAAACACTTCAGAAAAACTCTTCAACATAAGTATGAATTAAACCAAACCTAAGAGCAACGGTGCCTAAGTAAAGGGGGACCGAAAAAAGCCCAGAATTTATTTATAAAAAATTGTGTATATATTCTTACATATTTAAATTTCAGTCACCTTCAAAGTACTCACCATTTGATGCACTACACCTATCATGATACTTTTTCCACTGCTCAAAAACAGTTTTTGAACTCATCAATTTTGATGCCCTTTAGTGCTTCTGTCATTTTCTTCCCCACCTCTTCCACATCCAAAATGTTTCCCTTTGAGGACATTTTTTTATTCAAGGAAACAAAAAAAAGTTGCTCTGGGTGAGATCATCAGGTGAAAGGGTGGGGCACAGGGGTCATTTCGTTTTTGGTCAAAACTGCTGGCCACTCAGTGTGGTGTGGGCAGGTGTGCTTGTAAGTCACCCAGCATGAAATGAGCAAGCGCTGAAAGAATCTCCAAAAAAAAAATTCACTGAAGCCTAACGCAGCCTCTCACAACAATACTAGCTGGTACACTGATGCCGATGGGTTCTGAGAACACTTACCTAATGAGGGAAGTCTGTGTACTACAAGGGGCCTGCCTTGATAATTCCAGGTTTTTTTGAGTCCTCCTTTGTATATACCCATGCTGTGCCCATGTGTGTACAGATGTATAATGGGGAGAAGCTCCACAGAAATGACTTTATTTCTGGAAGTTTGAAAAACAATGTACACAGCCTGCATGACACAGAGCAACAGCTTCTGCCGAGGACTGAGCTTCCACAGCAGACCCATTTTCTTCCAGTGATAATTATGGATCATTCCAAAATAAAGTTAGAAGGTTCCAAAACCTTTTAAATGGAAGTTATTTCTTCCAACTCCATTAACTCTGCTACAGGGCAGATTGCTTTTTGCTAAGCCATTTCTTATATTGTGCAGTTTTCGGATAATTTACTTGTCCCTCTAATTTCAAAGCTAGACAGAGTCCACGAAAGTCTGGCAGACCAGCGCTGCTTTGTTGCGGTGATGATACAGCTGGAGCAGAGGGCGGCCCATTCACTTCAGCCAGATCCACTTGTCGCCCACGTCAGCGTTGTACCCAGGGCAGTACCGACGGCCCAGCAGCTGCAGGAGGGAAAAGCCAACAGCACACTGTTTAAAATGAATGGATGTTTTCCTAGTTCACCCAACTGATGTCTTACATTCATTCATTTATTCAACAATATTAGTGAGTGCTTGCTCTGTAGCAGATCTCTGGTGTGAGTACATGTACACCACAGAGTTAAACAGTTAAACCACAACACAACCCTGACTGCCAGAAGCTTCCTAAGGGTGGAAGCTAGCTGCAAATGGAAACAAACCACCTAAGTGTTCTCATTAATGTCAGGAGGGTGACAAGTACTATAGGAGGGGAAGGGACAGAGAGCAGTGAGGGTGGCACTCAGGTAAGAACTGGAGGTGGGAGAACCATGCAGACACCTGGGAGGCTGGGGCCTAGGAAACAGCAGTTCATGTTTATGCTTTGACTCACAATTTTTGAAGTTAACTTCGAAAAATACACTGATGAAATCACCTACAAAGAAGTCACTATAGTGGCCAGGGTCCTGGCTGGAAACAGCACTAATGGCAGAGCATTAAAATGAGTGAATACAGGGCCTCCTAAGTAGGTGTTTGCAGGGCTCAGGAAAACTGTCAAGGGAGGGTGAAGTGCTCTAGGACTGACCATGGCAAGGAGACACTGATGGCATAGGCCTCCAGGAGCCACAGGAGGAAAAGACCTTGAGAACCCAAGAAGGGCTGGAGCTGCAGGAGAGAGGCCAGTGGGGCTGTGGCTTGGCAGCGACAGCATTGTGACAAGGAGATCGCAGCCATCTTTCCTCCCACCATCCAGTCTCCTGTGGTGTCTCCCATTGCCTCTACCAGCCAGAAGTCAGGGGCAGGGAGCCCAGGTGACATGATCCACAGAGGCCAGCCCTGCAGGACACAGGGTAGAAAGGTGTTCTAGGAGGCAACAGGGGGATGCTTCACAACCACAGAGAGATCCCATCAGTGAGGGCAAGGTGGCTGCACGGTGCTGGCTAAGAAGATTGCGAGAGGAGCACTTGCACCTGAGGCAGGGCCTCACTGCAGAACGGAAAGTCTGCTGTACGACTAGAACATTCCAGCACAGTTTTGCCAAGTAATAGTAAGGGGAAAAAATAGAGTTTTTCATATTTTAAATCAATATGGACAAACAGCAAACTTATATACACCACACATATACACAAATATTCCAAATTCTGCCTTTAAGAACAGGTACTAATACAGTATAAAAAAAAAAACACTCAGCCTTTTTATTCACTGTAATCAGCAAAATGTACTCACAATCCCAGGGCTTCCCACAAGTCACTGAGCCGTGACTTTGCCAGGCTTCTCTACAATGGTGGCCATGCAATGACAGACACATAAACAATGTGTCGCCTGGGTGAGCAGCACAGATTGTCCCCAAGACCAGTCACCTCAGAAACAAGGACAGATGGAGATCTCCTGACCTCCTTCAAGGCCCTGGGTCCATACTCTCTTTCCTTAAACATCTTTCCTCTACTTTCTAAGATGCAGGCTTGAAGTGGGGTCTTGTAACTCACAGCTCTTGTGGGGACTAGAAGCAGAAGAATTGTGCCCACCTGGAGGCAGGGAGGGGCTGGTGGTATAAGCTGACTCTGGCATTCTGGCCTGTGATACGGTGTGAATGGTGGTTTTATTTGGGTGCCAGGAGAATTCTGGGTCACAGGAGAGGAAAACAAAAAAACAAAAAAAAAACCAGCCCAACTCCTCCAAGGGTATGGAATCTTTAAAAGAGACTGGGGATGAAAGTACACATCTTTTACCCAGTAACATCAAGCCCAAGGGATTGCTGTTGTGGGATCCTAGAAGAGAATGTGTGCAGTTGTCTGGCAGAGTCCAGGGAGGTATCAGGAAAGTAGGGGACACTGAGTCAGGAGGACCTGCCACCAACATTGCTGCTCAGATGATAGGAGACCGCAGGTGATAGGAAGACTGTGACATGAACTTCAACATGATTGTGACAAGAACTTTGGCATAAACTTTCGGATCTCTGAGCCAAAAGAGTTGCAGGTCCCATCCCTGGACTAGCAGAGCAGTGACTCATACCTGCACATAGCCTCCAAGGGCCTGAAGGGGTCAGGAAGGCCTGGGTGACATAAGGAAGAGGCAGTCTGCCCAGGGAAGGCAATGCCAGGTCTGGTTATAGAAATACTGAACTGGAGCAGCCTGTGGGTGCTACGGAGGGGGCTGGCATGTAGAGACGACCAATGGGCAGCTGGAAGACTGAGTCTGTCTGTGGCTTATAAGACAGGGCTGTGACCACCCAGTAGCTGAGAGTGTCTAGGGTGACTGAGAAGATGCTTAGGAGAACACCACTGTGGTACAGCTGAGATCTATCTGGAGACAGGGGAGGGGGGTTGACAACATGTGACACAAGGGGGTTCATGTCAAAGTGACCAAGTGGCCACTGGCTCTGCATGAGGATAAGAGGAGCAGTGAGAGACAAAACCACACTGGTGGGAAAACAATCAGTAGCTGAGGAAAGCCCAGGATGGGGCTGCCTTTTATACACCAGAGGAGGGAATACACATGTGTACATAGGTTCACAGCCTGGGTCTACGTGCATGTGCAAAGGGGGTGGTAGGTAGGGTCTTTGTATCAAGAGGGGGTGGGGATTGTGGTAGGCAGAATAATGCCCCCCCAAAGATGTCCACCCCCTAACCCCCAGAACCTGTGAATACATGACCACATGGCAAAAGGGGCTCTGCAGATGGGGCCAAGGAACTTGAGATGGGGAAACCTTCTGGATTATTTGGGTGGGCCCAACGCCCTCATTCACTAAGATCCTACAGACCAGAGGATATGTGACCATGGAAGCAAAAGTCAGAAGACATGGGGCCATGTGCCAAGGAATGCAGATGGCCTCTGGAAGCTGGAAAAGGAAAGAAAACACCTTCTCCCCTCAAGCCTCCAGAAGGAAGAAGCCCGGCCAGCATCTTGATTTCAGGACTTCCATAGGAGAAAACACTTGTGTTGTTTTAAGCCACGAGTTTGCAGCAGTTTGTTACAGAAGCAACAGGAAACTTAGTCAGGGATGTTCTGTTTTTCATTATGGGAGACACTTGGGTATGCCTGTATAACAGAAAAAAGAAAAGTAGTGCAGAGGTACAGGACGAGGATACAGGAAAGAGCAGGTCACCAGTTAAAGTACAAGAATATAGAGGGAAAGGCAGAGCAGTGAGCCCTGATCTAAAAGCAATGCCCTTAGGCATGCTGTCCTTAGCCACACAACACCCAGCAGAACTGCTATTAAAGCACAACTGCTGCAGCAAGAAGAGAATGTTTTTTGATGTTATCATATCTAAAAGGTGGTCCTACCAGAAAATAATTTCTTTTTACTCGAAGGACCAACTGCAGAATTACATCCAAAGAACAGAAAGTTTACAACTTAACAAAAGATCATCTGAAAGGCTTTCCCTTTTTACCAACACCTGCTACAAACTCTCACCATGGCTGGAAGCATCTCTCTAAAGATGCCCTAGGTCAGCCTTCTCAGGATTTTCAATTAAAGTTGTCATTTAGCATTTTACCCAAACACAGGAGCAGCCAGGCAGTTGGCTCACAGCTGTACCTACAGAGGAAGGGCTGGATTTGGGACAGTCTGGCTCTGTTTTCATCTTTGCAAATAGAATTTAAAACCAGAGCAGAGAATATAAACTAGCAGACTATCAAACCTGCTGAGTCCAGCCAGTGTCTATTAATTGCCTCACAAAATGTGCTCTCTGGACTTCTTGGGTGGTGTTTAACTGGCTTTTGATAACCAGGAGGGGTTCTCAGATCCTGGGGGTCTCTTTACAGAGCTTTTAAGCCAACAAGAGACCCAGGAGAAGGGCTTTCATTTGGAGCATCACACCAGGAGAATGCAAAATCAGCTTCTTATTTTACATTATTACTTCATGTCTGCAAGTGCCAGTTTAAAATAAACCTTCAACCACCAAAGCCCAGTCCTCATTCATCATGTGAGAAAAAGCACACTGCAGCGCCTCATAGAAGACAGCGTGGAGCACCTGCCCTCGCAGAGTAGCTTGACTCCAGAAGCCCCACAGGCCGCACCAGTCCTTCTACACAGGAGCAGAGCCTTCTGGATCCACTAGTTTAGGACTACTCATGTGCTTGGCAGTGTGTGCAGATGTTCAGATGGAAAGGTTTTGCAGTTAGACATCTCAGGAGCAGGCCAAATACCCACTTTAAAAGTTAACAGAAAATCATTTTACTCTTATCAGAAGTTTGAGCTTCTGCTGAATGTAAACTGGGTGAGCAAATCAAGAATCCTTCAGAAACAAAAGAAGAGTAACCCACAGAGGGAATAAACACCCTTCACTGCTCACTCTTCGAAATTCCCCTTTGGATATACAATGTGAGGATCGTTCCATTTACGGATCTTTGAATTCAAGGCATTTTGGACTCACTAAATTAATAATACTTTGGTAAGTTTAACATTTTCAGTAAGCTGTTTCCCCACATTCCATTAAAAATCAAAAAACAAGTTTAGTAAAGTAAGGGGGAAAAATCCACAGTAAATTACAAAGCCAAACATTCCAAGTCCTCTTCCAGAGCCCGGCAGCTGCGCTGTCTTCCATATGAAGTTGGGTGTACATTAGTCCACCAGCAGGCGATCCAGTTTTTCACACTGAGGCTCAGACCAGGAATGCATTCCAGACAGTGCACTGGGAGGCTTACTGCCCAGTAACCCTAGCAATCAGGGCTAATCCAGTGTAGGCACTTACTCTTCATCCCTAAGAGTTAGTGGTCACAGGGGTCTAGGCTAGAAATGAGACCACCTCACAGAGCCAAAGAGAAAGGCACTTCCACCCCGGGCTGTGGGGTATGTCGGTATGCACTTGCAGCCCTGCCTGTTTGGAGATCTAGATCTGTATTTTCTTTCCCAGAAAAATTCTTTTAACTATATATTTTCCCACTAGCTTACATACAGGAGATTTGAAAAGAGACAGTATCTGAGTGTGATACTCTGATCAAATTCTCTCCCAATTCCCCTCAAATATTTGAATGTAAATCTATAGGTCAGAAGGCCTATACTTAGTTTAAGCTAACATTTAAAGTGATGCCCAATGGCACACACAGCTTAGAGGGCACTTCTCTTCACCACCCCCCTCCCCATCCCCTTGTTGATACACTATCTCTGGAAGGATACAGACAAAAGAAACCTCAACCAAGGCTGCCTCCAGGGAGGAACACTGAGTGACTGGGGGCAAGGAAAAAGAGTTGCTCTTATCTATATACTGGTCTGTATCCCTTGAACTTTATAGCACAAGCAAGTATTTCCTTTTTCTTTTTATTTATTTATTTATTTTTTCAGAGATATCGTAGATTTTATTCCAGACCACCACAGTAAAGGAAATATAACAATCAAAAATATATTGATAATGTAATTGAGATATCACCTTTAACAAATTCCAATGAGTCTTTAAAAATTGCCATTTTGTGAATGACTAGAATGAAATATTATTTATCGGGGACATCTGCTTTCTTGAGTAGCATTAGCATGTTGACTACAAAATCAAGTTTTGTATACAAATATATAAAAGTGAATATTTTCCAATTACATTTTTGAAAATTAAATTTCAGATAATCCTTTTTCTAAGAAAAAAGAGATTAAACAACTTGCTGAGGGTTACACAGCTAGTATGTTCGTGCAGTTGGAACTTGAGCCTTTGTCCTATGGGTCCCTAGTCTGTTCCCAGCTGCTAGGCCACACCGCATGTCTCATTCTGCCCTTTCTAGCCTGTGGGTATACCATAACCTGTGCTATCAAGCCCCTACTGTTTCCAGTGTTCCTTACTATAAAGCACACTTTGGCGGGCTCCCCCTAGATTTATGTGCTTAAGATAAATTTCTAGAAATGGAACTGCTTGCTTAAGGAAAAACAATAAACAAACAGAGCAACAAATGCTGACACAGCCATCAAAATGAGCTTAACTGAATAACGCAGAAGACACTGGTCCAGATGATCATGATGCTGCTTACACTCGTAGGGCTGACTCAGGGCTTCAGTTTCCCATCATGAATTTATACCAGGCTCTTGGCCTTTTATTGCCTCATGCCAGAGTCAGCAACTATGGCCTCCAGATCAAATCTGGCCACTGACTGTAAACAAGGCTTAACAGGCACACTGCTTACTCATTTCAACACACTGGCTGTGCTGCTTTCACACCACAATGGCAGAGCCGAGCGGCTGTGACAGAGGCTGTGTGACCTGCAGAGTCAGGAATATTTCCTCTTTGGCTCTTCACAGAAAATCTTTGCTGGCCACCAGCCTAACAGAAAGCCATGAAGGTAACTATGGGACAGTAAAGTTGAGTTCACTACATGGTGAAAGTTCACTTATCCCATGATTACCTCCTAAGTACCTACAAGGGCCAGGTCCTGTGCCGGGCAATAGAGTGACTGCTGGGTACAGAGTGGGTCTCGAAGCTCTGACTGGGGTGGCTCCAGAGGCAGCTGAAATGTGGTTGTCTTTTACACTCAAAGTTGATACCACACAAAGTGAATTTATGTGACTCAATAAGTGCTAGATGAGTTCTGATGTTAGAAAAAGGTACACATCTCTAAATGCTACAGCCAGCCTGGCTTCTGTGCTACGAGGGTTGAGGCCACACACCGGGGCTTTTCACTGGAGCTTTTCTCACACACACAACTTACAGAGGCTCTACGTCAATGCTTCAAATGCCAGCTGCGTGGACAGACATCAGTCAGAAAAACAAACTCTCACTCTCCTGGGGGAAACTTAGAATTCCTTCTACACATGAAACATTGTGTCTTGTTTTGAGAGCTATATATAGAGTCCCCTCTTCTTTGGCTTTATAAAAATCTATTGAATACATGAAACAATTTGGAATGTGGGAAGAGCCCAAGAAGAAAGATGAGGTGAGGGAGAGGAAAAATAAGGAAATCCCACCCAACCAACATGGACAGAGGCTCCTGGTGCAGATGGGATGAGGGTCAGCAGAGAAAAAGCAACAGTTCAGAAGGAAGGAGTGCATATGCAACAATACAGCACAGAGCATGACCTCCACGGAGCAACCTCAGTCCTGTAGTCTTAAAGACACCCAGATGTGGAAAATGCCTCCCAAATACATGCTGGACTTCAGTCAACTTGAGCTGCAGCAGCCCCTGGTCATGTGGTTATACTGCCTGGGCCTATGTGAGAGCCACTAGGCCAAAGCTATGCCAAGTAACGGGCAGCAACTTCCCTCCATGAGTACTAACAGGATCTACACTCATTCACCAGCCAGATGCATTTAGAAATTGGACAGATTGAGTCTAATGGTCACATCTGACTCTGAGTAGCCGAAGATGGCTAGAATTTGGGGTAGAATGCTAAAGGCTAAGGCAGGAAAAGAGCCCCAGAATTTGGACAGGAGACTCCTGGCCTTTGGCTGAGTATCAGCCTGCATGCATGGGTGAAACTCCATGAAGCTGGGCAAAGACAACCTCAGGGAAAGGACAACTTCTAGGTAGCTGCAAGCACAATGATTCCAAGAACCCACATAGGGCTAACTAAGAGCTAGTGAATTCCTACTGGCTAGAGCAGAACAGTCTCTGACTGCACACAGGAGGCATTCAACAGAGACCCCAGGACCACACCCTCCCTGAAGGCAGGCTACTCCAGACTCACCAGAAAGCTGAAACATCAAGGCTCAAAAGTCGTACACTGATTTGCAAGCAGCACAACTGCCTGCCAGAAAAAAAAGTTCTAACACTCTTCAAAGGAACAGAACAAGATTAGCACTCAGAAATAAAATTCAGTGTATGGCAACCAATGAAACATTGCTAGACATGTGAAAGAGAAAAATGTAACCCATAAGCAGGGGTAAAAAAAATCAAGCCAACTCAGAAATGACAAAGATGAGGAATTAGGAAATGACATTAAAACAGCTATTACAAAAATGCTCAATATCCTCAAGAAATTTAATGAAAAATAAAAACAATAGTAAGAAGAGAACATAAAAATAAACAAATAGAATTGCAAGAGTTAAAAACAGGATTCCTGCTAGGTACAGTGGTTCACGTTATAATTCAATGCTTTGGGAAGTCAAGATGGGAGGACTGCTTGAGCCCAGGAGTCCGAGACCAGCCTAGGCAACAGAATGAGACCTTGTTTTTACAAAAAGTAAAAATAAAAATAAAAATAAATTAGCTGGGCATGGTGGCATGTGCCTGTAGTCCCAGCTACTCAGGAGACTGAGGCGGAAGGATTGCTTGAGCCCACGACTGTGGTAAGCCATGCCACTGCACTCCAGCCTGGGCTACAGAGTGAGACTTCAACTCAAAAATAGCAAAAACAAAATAGGATTCCTGAAATAAAATTCTATTGGATAGGTGTAGTGGCCGTGAAAATAAGCCAAGCAGAGCTCCCAGATCTGGCTTAGTGTTCATGCCAAGGCCACACCCCTCACATAACACACCTGTTTGAGGATGGCACACAGCAGAGCCTCTAGTGCCAGCTCCTGTGGACATGGGACTCTCCTAACAAGCAACTTTGGCTCTAGGACACCCCATCAGCCTGGTCAAATCTTTCTTGTCTCTTGTTGCTGACTGGCATGGATGACCAAAGGCTCTCCTGCCATCTCAGGTTACCTCCCCTTGATTCTTCACAGGTGTTTTCCTCCAATGAATCTCCTCAACATTTAATCTCTTTTGGCTTCTGGTTCTTGGAAGACCTCAAACCAACAAGATGGAATTAACAGCATATCACATATCCACAAGAGAAAAGAAGAGTGAAACTTAGGTGAGAGGCAAGCAGGACTGGTGTGGGGCTTCTTCTCCCAAAGAGGCCACAAGAGAAAGCCATGTCATCCTTGATCAGAAAGGTGATCAGCACTGCCAAAGCTCCAGGGGCCACTGGTCCCTATAATCAAGTTATGTTAGCCGACAAGACTATTTACATTTCAGGACACATTGGCACAGGCCCTTCAAGTGGTCAGCTTGTGCCAGAAGCTAAAGAAGCTCTTAAAAACATGAGCGAAATTCTGCAAGCTGCAGGTTGTGACTTCACTAATGTGGTAAAAATAATTGTTTTGCTGACTGACATAAACAACTTCAATACTGTCAATGAAATCTACAAACAGTGGAGGCTGAATTGAAATTAAGGCAGTTGCTGTCCAGGGTCCTCTCACAACAGCATGACTATAAGTGGGCCCAGAGTTGTGTTTAGTCTGGAATTTTTAACATCTTAATTTTTACAACTGATGTAACATCTTCATTAACATCTTAATTTTTACAGCTGATAAAAGTATAAATCAGACTAAAATATCTGAAGTTATAGACATACCATATGCTAGGAAGACCTGAACATGAATTGAAGATTAAATCATGAATTCAGTTACTGATGTTATAAATTATTTATATATACCCATAATACAGAATATAGGAAATAGATACTCATTACTTAGTTACTCAAATAAATAAAGGAGAAATATCATAATAGGAAAGATGTACTGTTTCCAAGAAATGATCAAGAGTGCACCTAATTCAAACTAATTTAATGATGAGAAATATTTAGCTCTCATGTCAAATCATGTCTCATGATTCAGCTTTCACTTGAGTAAAATTTAAAGGATTTAAATCCAAATGGTAGACATAAAGGAGAAGTAGACTAAAATTTTATGTAGATAATATTTTTCTAATGGAAATAAAATAGACATGAAGGAAGGAAGGAAGAAAGGGAGGGAGGGAGGGAGGAAGGGAGGAAGGAAGGAAGGTGAACTTAAGGCAGAGCGATAGCTATTCAAAATCAGGCACAGAAAGAAGTCCAAACCAAATGAACAGTCTCAGTGACCTGTGGAAAATACCAAGTAATCTAAAGCATGTATACATAAGAGTCCCCAAAGAGGGAAGGACAGGAAAAATTCTGAGGAAATAATGACTAAATATTTTCCAAATGTTCTGAAAATGATAACCCTCACATCCAAGAAACTCAATAAACCCTAAGCAGGATAAAAACCAAGAAAACCACTCAGAGTCACATCATAATTAAATTATTAAAAACTAGTGAAGCCAGGCTCGGTGGCTCAGCCTGTAATCCCGCGCCTTTGGGAGGCTGAGGTGAGTGGATTGCCTGAGCCCGCGGGTTCGAGACCCGCCTGGGCAAGCGAGACCTCATCTCTACAATAAATTAAAAAATCAGCCGGGCGTGGTAGCGCGTGCCTGTAATTCCAGGTACTTGGAAGGCTGAGGCGGAAGGATCGCCAGAGCCCAGCAGGTCGAGGCTACGGTGGCCAGGAGCGGCCACTGCACTCTAGTCTGGGCGACAGAGTTAGACTCCAATTCAAAAAAAAAAAACAACAACAAAAAAAACAACTAGTGAACAGCTCATGAGAAAATCTTAAACGCAACCAGAGGAAAAAAGATTCATTAGGCACAAGGACTAGGGATCTAGGGATAAGAAGAACTGCAATGCTCTAATCAGAAACTATGCAAGCCAAGAGGCAATGGAATATCTTTTATCTATTGAGGAGGGGGAACCTGTCAACCTAGAATTCTATGTCAAATGAAAATATCTGTCAAAATGAAGTTGAAATACATTTTTTTTCCAGACAAATAACAGCTAAGAGAGTTCACTGTTACCAGACTTGTGCTATAAGAACTGCTAAAAAAAGTAACTCAGGCAGAGGGAAGATGATGCCATATGGAAACCTGGGTCCACAAGAAATGAAGCACATCAGAAATGATTAAAACAATTTTTAAAAATTTCTTTAAAAGATAATTGACCGCTTAAAGCCAAAATAATAATCCATTGTGAGATTTATCACATGTGCAGAAGCATATGAGAATAACAGCACAAAGGACATGGGGGGGGTGTAGGAAGAGCTATGTATTTGTGTAAGGTGCTTGTAATATGTGTGAGGGGTTATAATATTAATAATTTGTGGGTATACTGCAACAAATTAAAGATGTTCATAGTTAAACCCTAGAGCAATCATTACAAATGAAATAAAGAGGAGGTAGCTAATAAGTCCTCCAAATAAATAAAATGGAATTATAGAAAACCATCAATCTAAAAGCCAGGAAAAGGCAGAAAAAACATGTTAATTTGAACCTCACTGCTACATAGTTGACATGGAAGGTAAGAAGGAGCAAATCATTCACCTAAAGAGGGGACCTCAACTTCCTCTAACAAAGCATCTCTCTGAAGTTTGTCTAATAACAACAGATGTCACTGATTCATTCATTTTTATGGACAAACTTCTCTGTCACAGTAATTCAGTATTTGCAAAGACAGCCTCTAACTCTTAATAGCCCTACCTGCTGTTCTATAACATTATTTATCAGAAAATTACTGTAATGAAAGTCATGTTTTTTAATGATGCTTTATAGTAACAAGTAGGGAAGGACATATTTATTTATTTAATTTTAGAAAGTATGATTTTTAGGGTGGTGGGATTAATGGTAGTAAATATCTGTCTGGGGATGGGGAGACACTTCTTATCAACAAGGGTGCCTGAATGAGGCATATTTGTATACCTAACCCTTAACTGTACCCCACAATATCAAAATAAAAAATATTGAATAATTTAAAAAAAAAGAAAGTATGATTTTACTTGTATATTTTAGTGAGTGAGATTAATCTGCAGTACATATATCCTCTAGAAATGTCACTTAGGAGAAAGCCAAACCTCTTGCACAAGCATTTCCCCATCAGATAAATCTCAAAAGTCTCTAAGTAGCTCTTTCTTGAATACAGCAACTGACTTGCTATTCCTGGCAAAGGCTATGCCTTTTCTCTACTTAATGCCTATGCTACTTACTCCTCTTGAAATGCCTTCCTGAACCATAGTTGCCTCCTGGAATCTTGCCATGAAATAATGCTCCTTTCTCCACAAAGCCTTCCCTATGCTAACAGAGGGAGCTTATCGTTCTCGGAACTGTCTTGTTCCTTTGATTTTTCCTTTCATACTCATCTAAAAGTGATGTCCAATTCAATCACTGACATACTTATTGATATTAGTGGGCAGTCCACAAAGTCCTTTCACTAGAATTATTTGTGTGGTCCTATCAACATAAAGTAAGCAGGTAGGTATTGTCTCTATTTTAAAATGGAGACTTGTTTAGAGACTTGACTTGCCCAAGGTCACCTGGCTAGCAGAAGGCGGACTGAACCTGGAGAGCAGACCTTGTAATTATCAAGTCTAGGAAGATTTTTCTCACTACACCATGTCAATACTAGTTTAATTAAACTGTGATTCTTAGTGTGCTAACTTTTGAAAATAATGTTATAGCTTTGTTTTCCCCCAATCACATACTATCTTTATTAGGTTTTATGGGATTCCTTTCACCTTTTCATTTATCTGTCAATCAGCATATAGTAAAGGCATGATGCTCAAGTTTTTAGCTGTAAGATTTCCTGAGAGTATGTTAGGTTATAGTTCACAATCCACTCTGCCCTGGTAAAGCTGACTCCAATCTTTCTGCAGGTCTTTTCATGTGTAACTTAAAGCATTCTCCTTGGGTGTTGTTTATATCCTAGCATCACTTCAGGGACATTTCAAGGATGCTCATAGTTTCTTAGTTGGAAGAGTTTTCTTGAAGGATTAAATAAATACATATATTTATTTACTTTTAAAAATGCACATTTATTTATAAATAATTATAGCTATAAACACACTAATATTATAAATATTTATAAATAAGTACATATGTATATTCTAGCACCAAATCCTTTACTGTATTACTGTAAATAGGTCTTTTTTTTTTTTTAAGGGCTGAATGAAGCCTTGTCTATTGGATCCGCTTCACTCCACTCAGGGTAGGAAATAGATTATATTAGGTAAGATTGGCTCCATTCCCTCTAGATGCTCTAAGGAGCTTAAAACTACTAAATAGTTCTGGGGTGATTTGGGGATTCCAATTTCCAACTGCTATTTTCCATTATTACATATAAATGCTAATGAGCTCTGCTTAGACTTTTTCATTAATTTTAAAGAACAGCATTATAGAAATCATTAAAGTCACTCCTCTGATATACTATTTCCCTAAACTTCCATTACTATAGAGCATAAATCAAGCATACAAAATTGGCACCAATTTTCAAAAAAATTTTTTTACCAAAGTCAGCTTTCAAAAATAATTTATTTTGAAAATATGTGCCTTCTATTTTTAATACATCAATACTACAGCCTATTACAAATATATCCTTATTTAGTTATCATATTTGTTGCAATAAATATCGATAATATCATATAGTTCAAACGTCTCAATCCCCCTTAACTCTTAGTAGCTATGAATAATAGCAAAGTTCCTTAGCTCAGCACCTGATTAGTAACTTCAAAGTAGTATGCTTCCTAAAAACTCTAAAACAAACAAAATTATACTTTAACACACAGCAAAGTCAGAGCACTCTTGGCTTCTCAGATTGCATGTAAGATATGATCTTATCATTTTACATCAACAGATACACAGATACCACATTATAATCAGCAGTTACCTACAAATCAAGATACTTGGTAAAAAAAACAATGTGCTTTTTATGCTATCTTCTCCAAGTGATACGTGCAAATAATAATCCATACATAGAAATATAAATAACTGGGACATACAGATTAATGCTGAGTTTCAATGACTAACTTTCCTCAAGCATGTAGAGAGGCACACAGACAGGGCAAATCTCTTCTTTTCCAGCCCTAACAGAGAGTATACTGAAGGTATTATGCATTTACTTAAAACTCAAATAGTTTCTAACCTGAGAATCTATTTTTTAATATAACTAAATACCAAACAATTCTAAGTAAGGTCTGAATGTTATAGGGAAACTTAAAGTAATGGCTTTTTCTTCTTCAGTATGTTTAGGTAAACTGATCCTGGTGCTTTCCTGTTTATTCCAAGATCATATACAGTATTAACATATTAAAGTTACTTAAAATATCTCTGTTTTTAAAAATGGTAAAGAACTTGATACTGAAAATGAAAACAACTTGAGATAGTAAAGAAATAAAAATAGCAGGAGAGAAAACAGAAGATTCTGTTGTCCTAGCAACTGTCTCGGTCATGATCAGATTCATGGAGGGAGCACAGTATCTTAATAGCATCTGGCCTCCTTAAATTGAAAAGAGACTGAGTTGGTAAGTGGAAACCAAATTACAGTTTGTCTAACCCAAGGAGAAACTGTACAGAAATAAAAAGTGGCCTGATACAATGTTTTCAAAATGACTTTAAAAAATTAGCAGCCAGTTATACACAAATTCAGTACTTTCACTAAGATGTACAGGGTCAATTCCAGGCACAGAATGGGAGGAGGTGGCCAATGAAAAAAGTGTTAATACTGCTCAGACTCAGGTACATGTGCCTCTCTGAAAATACCACTGTAGATGAAAGCTTGGATTCCTGAGGTATACGTGCCTCAGCAAAGGGCAGTCACCTGGAGTGTCAACAGGTGAGAGTCACCAAGACACCAGCCAAACCAGTGGCAGGATTGGTCAAAAATGCAAAAAGGTCACAGGACCAACAAAACCAAAAGTAATAACTCCATGTTTCAGAAAAACTCTCAAAATGTATTTTTCCTCTGCTCTCACACTAATGCAACAACAATCATAAACACAGAAGACGACTTCTGTGACCAAAGGTGTGGGGGTTTTCCCCTACATGCCAAGCAAGAGACACCAGCAGGTATCCTCCAATTCAATTCTGATACTGTCTACCTAGAGATATCTGCTGACCAACTTCTGGGGTTCCCACGAACCCTATTGGGTTCAGTTAATTTGCTGGAGTGGCTCAAGAACTCACGGAAACACATTTAGCAGTTTATGATAAAGGCAAAGGATACACAAGAGACACATAGGGCAAGGTATGCGGGAAGGTGTGCAGAACTTCCGTGCCCTCCCTGGGTGCACCACCCTCCAAGAGCCCTTACATGTTCAGCTATCTGGAAGCTCTTTGAACCCAGTCCACTAGAGTTTTTATGGAAGCTTCCCCAAGGGCACAGAGTGAGACCCTCTCTGATGAGAGTCTTAAGACACACACTCAGAAAGGTGGCAGATTAGAGTCTTGCCTTGGGGCAGGTGAAAGGAGAGCAAGAGAAGGTCAGAGAATTTCTGTTTCCTGAGGCCTGCCTCTGAGGTCTAACATCCCCAGCACTACAACAAAAGAGACTAAGTCTGTAAGTGTAAACCAAACCTCAGTTTGTCTAACCCAAGGAGGAACCATACAGAAATAAAAAGTGGCCTTATACGATGTTTCCAAAATGACTTTAAAAAATTAGCAGCCTGTCGTGCACAAATTCAGTACTGCAACAAGGACTATGGGAATTATGAGTCAGGCACCATGGACACACTGTGTGTGTGTGTGTGTGTGTGTGTGTGTGTGTGTGTGTGTGTGTGTGTGTGTGTGTATTTATGTCATAACACCACATCCATCTATTTATATGAAAATTTAAGATACTCTTTCTTCTGAAAAGATCTTTCTTTTCTAGTCTGTGCCCTATGTCACCTACACAATCAGTCAAATGGATGATAAACTATCCTTGGATGACAGCTGGATGATACATTGGATAACAAACTACCATCCAAGGACCTTCAAGCCTCAGTCGATGCCTGACGCTCACTCAGAGAAGCCTGCAGGAAGCATTGAAATAGGCTGCCTGGCTGCTCAGCCACACCTGCCAGATTGTGATTCCCACCCTTCAGGGAGCTGTGGGACCTGAAATAACCACTGTTATCTGCAAATAGGAATAATAATAATAATGTATTTGGGCGCAACAGCATGGTGTCCAGTACACAGTAGGTGCTCTGAGTGGGCTGTCATTATCAAACTGTGATGGTCAGCAGAAGCAATCCCCTAATCAGCCCCTGCTCTTTCCCTTTCCGTCAGGTCCTGCTCACCCCGTGACACTCCAGTCCCATCCCATAATCCCTCCTCTAAATAGCTCTCATCGCCACCAGTCTCTCCCCTCCACCCTATAGACCATGGCTACTAGATTAATTCTAAGTACTTTCTGGATGAAGTGTTCACAATTCCTTCCCATTGCCAACCTCAAGAAAGCCCCAAAGCTCTCCCAGAATCTAGCTCCACGGTACTAAATCCCTTGCTATTCCACAACAGAAACCATTTCACCAGCCAGAAAAATGTCTTCTTAACCATCACCCCTATAACTTTCATTTAGTAGCATGTTACCTTGGGCTAAATTTCTGAGCCTTACTCTGTTTTCCCTATCTCTAAAATTTACCTCACAGGGTTTCTTATAGTCAAGGAGCTATTTTTAAGCCCACAAATCTTAAAAATCTATAAATCTTAAACCCTGGCTCAAATTCCAATGTCTCTGAGAACATCTCTCAAGTATTCCATCAACCCTGACTAAAAAGTTCTTTCTTTACAATGTAATTCAAAACTTTGTTATATAACAATATATGCAATATGCAACCCTCTATAATTTTGTTATACGTGAACTCCTTAGATTCAACTCATACCCCCACATGGTTAGGATGAAGATTAAATTCTGCAGCACACCCTGAGACCCGTAAGAAAGATCTCACTCTCCTGACCCATCTCTTTTCCTTCCTCTTCACATAACGCTCACTCCAGAGCTACCAACCAGAGCCTTCACCGGCCGTGCTCTGCAGTCTCTGGCCTTCAGACACTGATCCTTCTCCCTCAAATGCCCTTCAAGATCCTTTTCTACTTGACAAATTCGTACTCATCCTGTGAGACTCAAGCCTTCATGTCTCAATGGTCCCCGTGGCCTCGGACTTCATGTCTCAATGGTCCCCGTGGCCTCTGGAACTCCACCCCATTCTCTGAGGGCACATGGCTGCCATCCCTGTTGGCCAGTGGGTAGCACCGAGAATAATGAATGGGCACCAGGTGAATACACAGGAATGGAAATGCTCCCACCTGCAGGCTAAAGGGCCTTTTAACTGCACTGTAGAGTGACAAGTAGTAGCCACTACAGAATACATGAGAACTCCACAATGCAGATCCAGCAACTAAGAGCTGCTTCAGACTAAGAACTTAAGCAAAGTGCCATGAACAAAGTTCCAGGGAAAAGATGTGATTCCCTCAGTAAAATTAGTTCCTAGAATATCAGCAGTTTTCAGGGGCATAACTGACTTAGACTATTGCATCCCAAATAGGAGTTGTACACCTCTTGTAATTATATAAGGTCAAGAAAAAGCAAAAAGTACAAAATTCCAAGAAGCAAATTGAGTTGGCTGGACTCTCCACAGACTTGGATCTTGGTGCCTCTGACTCCATCTAGCCACAGAAGGACCTGGGAAATCTTCACTCCTAGGGAACCTCCTAAGCTCTGATTGGAAGCAGGGCTCGGGTTTAAGGGGGAAAAAAAGAAGACACGAAGTCTAGAATGGGCAGTTGGAGCCTCTTCCTAATGAAAGCTACTGGACCTCAACTGCTGGCTTCCCACTTCAGTTCAAAGTCACTCATTCATCAATAGGTATAGGCAGACAGGCAGGCAAAAGAACCTAGCGTTCAGAGGGTGAGTTAGCAATGCCGTGGAGTGCAGCACAAGAGGCTAATCATCCCCTGCCACTGTTCCTCCTCCTGGAGTCCTGTCAAGGGTGCAGTTGATAGGAAGGAACAGGCGCCCAGGTACCCTGAAAAGGCAGCCAGGCCCCTTACACAGGTGAGAGGATTCACAGGGACAAGAACCACCCGCGTGTAAATCTGACACAACAAGCATTCCACAGTTGTAAGACCATGCCCCTTAAAGGCCAGTCAAGACATCCACAAGACAATCTGTTCCCCCAGAGACTCATTAGCGATCACATCCCAGGATGTTCAACCAAGCGCATTCACAAAGCTAAGCACACAAAGTGCTTCTCTCATGAAAACATAAATGTGAGAAGTCAATCTATTGTCTGAAATTGGCCCTGTGATGAGTGCCAGTGGATTTTAATTAAAGAATAAGATGCTTCAACAACAGCCAACATGGTCACTGGGTGCTGGTCAATCAATTAGCATGTGTCAGCTGCATCTCTTGCTGACCCTCACACCACCCTGGAGGCAGGTTCCATGTCTCCACATGCAGCCAATACATTGGGAAATCTCTCTCTGGGAAAGAAAAGAGCCCTCATCCACCCCTGCCCCTTTCTTTCTGCAGACTAGGTTGAGGTCTTAAGAAACAGACGTCAGTGAGCAGTGATTTGCCCTGGCCATGATACCTATGGGACTTTCCTGCCTCCGCCGGAGGGCAGACCATGGCCTGCTTGGTGAACTGCAATCTCTGCTGGGTCTATAGGCCCCTCCCTCTGCCTCTAGAATTCTGGCTCCATCGACTGTCCTGTTTCTCTCTTCTACCTTCTCTCTCCCTTTCCACTAGCATTGACCCTTTTGCCTACAGACACATGGAGAATGCGTGACTTAGCCTTTAAAAACAAAACAAAGTAACAAGCTGATAAAAGATGGGGTAGCCAATTCCCACCACTCTCCCGACACTGTTCTCTCAGGGTTCACCTGTGATCTGGTCATCCGAGCAGGTTCCTGAGCTTGCTCAGCCTTCAGCAACCTTGACCTTTCTACAGCACCTGAACGACAACAAGGCTCTCTGTTGGCTCCTCTGCTGGTACCCAGGACCCATGCAGTCTTGCTTGCCTCCTGGTGCTCTGACAAGTTTGGTCTTCTTCACTAGCCCCGCCTCCTCCTTTTAAAAGAAAGCTCCCCTGCCACCCCAATCTCACCCACTCACAAGAAAGCCCACCCCAAAGACTAGTGGTAGGAACTGCTCCCACTGGCCTGCATGTATTTGCATCCCTTCTACCAAGTTGGATGAGCCAATGGTCTGTTCCCAACAGTGATGCCAGTTGTACTTGTCATTGTAATTGCAGAATTTAATTAAATTTTATGAGAACTGACTATGAGTCTGAAAGGGAAGGTCTGCTGTTTTACTAAAACTAGACTGATGTCAGCACTGGAACCAACTGATAAAGGTGAATTGCAAAATCTGTTGAAACAAGCATGGGCAAGACACCTATGGACCAGTTGGGGAAGAATTATTTTCCCACTGGTTTTTAGGCCTTTTAAAAACTTATGAGTTTCTGTTTATAAAAGAATTAGAGCTCTAATGAAAAGTATAACTTAAATGACATGGAGCTCTCTTTTAATATGAAAGTTAGAGTAACAGCTTCATTTTAATGTTTAAACTCTAAATTGATTTCATGAATTTGCTCAGATACTGACTGGACAGGTTTCCCCGGCATCATACAACCCCTGAGAAATGTTCTCCTCAGTAACCCTCTCTGGGCTCACCCAACACACTAGTAAATTAAGCTAAACATTAGGGTCAGGAAAAGATATTCATGGATAAGTATGCTGGGGGTGCCCAATTTAAAGCTTTACACCAAAGTCCATTTGTTACAAAGAGCAATTTCCCATCTTAGAACTCCCCCCCATGACCCTGCATCAACCACCTGTCTCTAGCCCACTTCACAGTAAAACTCCTCGTGTTGTCCATACTTGCTCTAACTTCTCTCTTCCAGTGTCCCGCACATAAGTCTAAAGAGAAGTTACAAAGCAAAGACCCTGTACCTCCAACACCTAGGTGAAGAAAGAAAACATCACTGGAACCTTAGGAGCCCACTCCCCCACCCTTCCCACCCACTATCTTTCCCTTAACTACCCTCTTATGCTAGAATCCTTCAATAATAGTCTGTTCAGTTTAGAAAACCTAAGAAGCAAAAAACAATGTGGTTGTGCAAGGCAAGGGCAATGCTGCCATTGCTAAATGGGGGCTCTTGGGAAAACATAGGGTGACTAGTCTTGGGGTCTCAGCCCATGTCACCACTGTCTCTCATGGAGACTACTGAAATATTTCCTAACCACTTCTGGACCTCTGCCTTTGGCCCCCTCAGCCAATATTTGACACAGCAAGCAGAGTGGTGCTTTAAACATGTCACTTAGATCATGCTACCCTCAAAATGCCACCACTTCATCAGGAGTTCAGCTAATGTCTTACACTGCAGCCGCAGTTTCTATTTGACCTTGGCCCCTATATGACCTCTGCTCACCCCCAGTTCTGCCTGCCTCCCCACTATATCTCACCATGTCAGACTCTTCTCTATTCCCAGAATGGGCCCACCTGCTCCTGCCTTCCTCAGAACACCTGCTCCCCCGCCAGAAAGGTGACTGTTCATTCCCTGCTCCACAAACACCTCCCAGGCACTCGGTTTTATTTCTCTCCTGCACCCAGGTGCCCTGTGACCTACCTGTTGATCATCTGCTCTTCCCTGCCACTAGGACTCAGGGAACAGGACTTGGCTTGACTCCCTGATGTAGCCCCAATGCTTACAACAGTGCCTGGCACAAATCTTCTCAGAGATAATGAATAAGCGGCAAAATATTGAGATGGCAATGTCTGGGGGTATGGGGGAGGTGTGTGTCTGTAACATTAGGTCAGCAGTAAGTGTTAGGGGTACACTGTCATTCCCAATATCTCAGAGTACCCAAGATGCCTGACTTTATCTCCAGAGGGAGCTCTTTGATTAAAACAGAAGACAAGACTTCTTTTATCAGTCAGGTTTCCCTTCTGTGCCCTGAGGGTTGGGGATTTAATGAATTTTCCATCCTAGGAGAGTGTTCATTGGGCAAATACCTATTGAGCATTCAAGATAAAGAATTTCTAATTCAGGCAGATCCTCTGTAGAATGAATATAGGAAGAAGCAGAACCAAAACAGGCTTTCAGATTATAAAGAAAAAATAGAGGTGCCTTCCTTTTCCAGCAAAACAGCAACCCTAATATCCTGAAAACCTCTTGATATAAAGCCTCTAGAAAGGCTTTTAAATACATTGCTGAACTCTGCAAGAAATCACAAGGGACTAAGAATGAAAAGTGAGTTGAAAACCAGAGTGGTTAGCTAAAGCCACAACTGCCCTGGGAACATTCTAAGAGCTGGTGGGAGACAGAAGACAAAGCTTGGTGACCCTGTGCAGTGACTCCTGAAGGGCCACACCCTCAGTGAGGGAAAGAAGGTCTCCTGCTAGCAAGGAGACCCTAGCTGGCATCAGTGGTGAGAACAATTCACCCTTGAGAATTTGCAACCAGAGCCTGTCCCCACACAGGTTTGAGGATTCAAATTCACACTACCTCCAGGACGCGGAATACCACAAGCAACAAAGGTGCCATAAATCCCATTCCTCAGGAATCTGAGGGACTGGCAGCAGTAAACAGTTCTTTCAGAGTAGGGCTGCCAGAGGGAGCAAATACATATAGGATGCCCAGTTAAATCAAGTATTTGGGACATATTTATACCAAAACAATGTCTGTTACCAATTCAAACTTAACTGAGTGTCCTGTATTGCATCTGGCAACCTTACTCAGGAGGGACTCACTCTTACCAAATGCCTATGAACAAAGACCTATAAAGCAGGAGCTCATTATCAAAGTCCAGTGATGGAAAAAAGCTGAGAGAACAAGAAGACCCATGAAAGACAAGTTCAGATGGCCTTCCAAACCAGACACTGCCAGATATGAACTAAAGTAACTATGTCTAAAATGCCTAAAGATAAGCAAAGGGAAATATAAGAATAAGACCCCATCAACAAGATTCCAAAAACGGTGACAAAAATGAAAAAAAAAACTTGAGTCTAGACCTATCTTGCAACACCAAAGACAGAAAGATAAGGAAAAGCCTGAAAGAAAAAGGAAACTATAATACTTAAAGGACAAAGGTCAAAGCACTATTCCTTTGTCCAAGAATCAGATGTGCTATAGCTAATAACTTCTAGCCACAAGGTATCGATAAATTCGATACTTACCATAAAATGTGCATACTATGTCACAGACGTCATGGACATGTTATATACAGTATGCAGAACACCACCCCCTGTTTCCTACATATCCATATAAGCCCAGTGCAAATATAAGTTTCTCATGAAATTATGAGGTTTCTATGAGGTTTCTTTTTAGTAATTTTATTATCTTATTACATTAATTGGAATTATAAAAATTCTTCATGTTGGTGGTAGAATTTGGCTAAAATACATATCTGTAACATTAAAAAAAAAAATCTCCAAGAAAGTGAGAAACTGCATCAGGGTAGTCAGCTTCTAAGGACCACTGCCATAAAAAAGCACTAAATGACCTCCGCTTATTCCAGAAAATAACTGGCCACCAAACACCCTCTACCCTAATATTCAAAAACTCTTGCTCTTTCTAATGTCTCCAAACAGTTTGCTCCCTTGCAGCAAACCAGTGATTTAAAGACCAACTAGAAAGTCTTCTCACTCTCCAAAACCAGTCAGACATGTCCCAGATTTCCTCTTTTACTCTACACAAAACTCTCTCCTCACACCCAACATGGCAGATGGGCTTCCTAGCCGGAGTTTACAAAGAAACATTCATCTCACCTCTGACAAAAGCTGACTTTTATTTTCTTTAGTCACTCATTTTTTGTAATGTATACAAGGCAAAAACTGAACTCTTTTCAAAAAGCTTGATTCTTGTCAGATCTTTATTTACTATTTCTTCTTGTAGCAAGTAATTCTAGAAAAGAGCATTTAATTTCATTAGCAATTCAAATTTCAAAGTAATTCTTACTAAATCTCAGAATCTCAAACTTTGACCTGACTAAAAACAGCTTCAATAGCCTGTCCTTTCCTGGTGGTCTCTGAGGGTTGAGGTGCTCAGGAAGGCTCCTTGCATTCTCTGGGTGTTCTCTGTATGTTTTCACACGATTAAACACACCTCCAGCCTGTACATGGTCCTGTCTCCAGGCCCTCTCTCTTCTACACATTTTCCACTGTTCTAAAGTTATGCCTACTATCTTCAGCTGAACTAGAAAGGAATGAGAAGGAAAGAATGCAATCTTAAAACAAATGATTAAGGACAAACTGTATTTTCATGAAAAGTTGCCTTCTTGTCACTCCTTGAATATTTAAGTTGTTTCCAAAAGCTGGAAAATAGAGGGAAAATAGGTTTTGTAGTTAGTGTTTTATTTTTAATGTGTTTCTAAAGCAACGGCTGTTATTTATTTATTTATTTTTGCCTCAACATCTGACAGAAACTGTTGCTAGCACAACCGTCCATTTATATGACCATATAAAAAGAAGCCGCTGCTCTTTCCGGCTTTGTGTCTTTTGTTACAAATGAAAACACTCCATCTCCTCTTGCTTTGGGAGAACACGTAGAAGCCTGGAAGGGAGTTGTGTGAGGAGAAGCAGTTACATAAGGATTGAAGCAAGGCATTTAGGTATGTACTTGACTGCTAACAGGGAAAAGGAGGTCACTTAGGTCAGAATGAAGCCCCATTAGAGGTCCTGAGCACAGTCTCAGGAGGGAAGGAGATCAGCCTTCACCTATGCCGACAAAAACATATCTAGAAATAAGCTCTGCAACCCGGGTAGGGGACCTTTTGTGAGAAGCTACAAATCTTCCCAGATCTTAAATAGCTGCATAGGAAATCCACTGAGGAACTTTATTCTTTCATCTCTAAATTCCTCACTGTGCTATTTCTAGAAGGAAATTTGATGACAACTGTTGCTTATGTCTTTAAGGGACAAAGGGAATTCTATGAGTCAAGAGAAACAATCATTATTACTTATTACTATTTAATTTCAGCTTATCACTTTTTAATATCAAGCAACTGAATTTCCTTAAAAAATAATTTCTCTCAAGTCACACAATTCTTACTCAAAAGACACATATAAAGCCTATAGTATGCATAGGGACTTTATGGAAAGGCAGGAAAGAGTAACCTGCCAGTGGAGAGAGGTGACAACCATGACCTCAGCCAGGGGATCAGGTTGAGGTCACCAGTGAGAGGTCATATTATCATTGAGTACCCTTGACACTTCACCTCTTGGTCTTCCTCCCCAGAACACATAGATCCAGTCTAATTGCAAGAAAAACATACAACCTCCAATTGAGGGACATTCTACAAAATATCACTCCAGTACTCCTTTGAACTGTCAGGGTTGTTAAAAACAAAGAAAGTCTGAGAAAATGTCACAGCCAAGGGGTACCTAAGAAGACATGATGACCCAGTGTCATATGGTATTCTAGATGGGCTCTTGGAACAGAAAAAGATCATTAGGGAAAAACTAAGATGATCTGAGTAAAATGTGGGCTTAAGTTAATAACAAGGTATCAGTATTGGTTCAATAATCGTAATAAATGCACCATACTAATGAGATCTTAATAATATGGAAAACTGTTTATAAGATAAATGAGACTCTACCATCTTCACAATTTTTCTGTAGATCTAAAACTGTGCTAAAAAGTGAGATTTATTTTTTAAAACCTAGAAATTAATTTTCCCCAATCATTTAAGTACTGACTAAAAATGCTAACATTTCTAAACATTTTTAAAAACCCACAAGCCCAAAGTCATAGATTCTCTTTAATGTTCACAAGTCAAAAAGCAAATAAAACTATATAGAATAAAATGATGAAAACTGCTAGGTGACCTCACCAGGTAACTGGTTAACATGGTTAACACATCCAGTTGAGAGACTAGCTGTGCAAACCAACTCTCCCCTCCTGAACACCAGTGCAGAGGGAAAACATGAAAAAGAACTCTGAGCAAAGGCATCAGGACAGGGAGGGGCTTAGTTTCCAAGGTCCTGAGAAAAGCAGAAATAGGTGAGGGGCACAAGCAGCATGGTTCCCCACCTAAGGTATCACCTACTCCCACTAGCAGCAACGAGAAGACTGAGAAGTTGAGCAGAACTCTCAGCAGCAGGAGGCACTATGGGGCCAAACAAGCACATCAGGAACCACCAAAAAGAAATGTAAAAATGATCTCTCAGTATGGGCAAGCTAGAAATACACCAGAATTTACAAAACTCAAGCTCAGCATCAGCTTGCTTCCTGAATGGATTCAGGTGATCTGCCCTAACTTCCATGCCTTCCAGAAGACGGTAAAGTGTATCCTTCTCAGGAATAAGAGAACAGTATCCAAAGTCTCAAGTCATCTTTACAATCTTCAAAAATAATGACCATCACTTGAAAACAACAACAAAACATCAACTACTAGATATATCAAAAACCAAGATAAAATGACAAAAAACAAAAGGGTAAGAGATCAGACAACTTAAACAGACTTTAAAAAGACACGGATGTCGTAATTATCAGATAACTTTAACTGTGATTAATATGTTTAAGAAGCCAGGCTCGGTGGCTCGGCCTGTAATCCCAGCACTTTGGGAGGCTGAGGTGAGTGGACTGCCTGAACCCACGGGTTCGAGACCCGCCTGGGCAACTTGGCGAGACCTCATCTCTACAATAAGTCAAAAATCAGCCAGCATGGTAGCGCACGCCTGTAGTTCCAGCTACTTGGAAGGCTGAGGGGGACGGA
>CAUYQG010109816.1:0-25970 GCA_963574415.1 Tarsius wallacei | reverse complement strand
CAGTGTTTTGTACCTTTTAATTTAAAAATTATTATTATTATTATTATTATTATTATTATTTGAGTCAGAGCCCAGCAGGTTGAGGCTGCGGTGGCCGGGAGCGGCCGCTGCACTCCAGTCTGGGCGACAGAGTGAGACTCCGACTCAAAAAAAAAAAAAAAAAAATTAGCCAGGCATGGTAGCGCACACCTGTAATTCTGGCTACTTGGAAGGCTGAGGTGGAAGGATCCCTAGAGCCCAGCAGGTCCATGCTGGGGTGGCCGTGAGTGTGCCCCTGCACTCCAGCCTGGGTGACAGAGTGAGACTCTGACTCAAATAATAATAATAATAATAATAATAATAATAATTTTTAAATTAAAAGGTACAAAACACTGTTGATTTCACAGAGAGGAAATTTGGCAGACAGCCACCTTAACCAAATAATGCAAGTTAACACTAATGGGAATAGTACAGATTAACAATGTTGCCTTCTGATGATGCACTGAGAACACAGTATCCTATCTCTGGGGCTCCTCCCAAATAAAATAAAACATAACAGTCTGAATCTAATCATGAACCATAAGCCAAACTCAAATAGGGAGACATTCCACAAATCAATAGCCTGTTTCCTTTTAAGCTGTCAACATCATGAAAGACATGAAGAAACTGAGGAATCTCCACGTTGAAGGAGATAAATGAGCTGTGACAATGAAATACAACAGATGATTTTCTACTGGTTTGTGAGTTAGGAAGGAAAGATTATAAAATGCGGTATTGGGATCATCAGTGAAATTTGAAGGCAGCCTGTGGATTGGATGATAGTACCATATTCATCTTCCTTGACTTTGATGATTTCACCAGGCTTTTATATATTTTGTACATGAAATGAGAGAGAGAGTGAGAATAAGATACAGGTGGTAAAATGTTAGCAATCGATTAAAGAATCTGAGTAAACGACAAAAAGAAGCCCTTGTGTTATTTTTGCAATTTTCTGTAATGTTGAAATGATTTCAGAAGAATTATTTTTAAAAACCATGATGCATGATGTAAAAGATATTGTTCAGTTCACTGAAAGTTACAGGTCTTCTAGAAATGTGACCGTGAGAGCACAGTTGTTGGATCTTCTCAAATCCCTACATATAAAAAGAGAAACTGGGCTGGGTGTGGTGGCATGTGCTTGCAGTCCCTGCTGCTTGGGAGGCTGAGGCAGAAGGATGACCTGAGTCCAGGAGGTCTTAGGCTGTGTGAGCCGTGAACTGCCACAATGCATTTTTATTAACTATAGTCACCCTGCCATGCAATAGAACACCAGACTGTGTTCCTCCTATCTAATTGTAACTTTGTTTCCACTGACAAACACCTCCCCTTTCCCTGTTCACCACCACTTCAGTCTCTGGTAACCACCCATTTTACTTCCTACTCCCAGGAGTTCTACTTTTTTTAGATTCTACATACATGTGAGAGCATACTGTATTTACACAAAAAGAACAGAAATTGAAAAAGAGAAAAATAAGTCAAATAAGTCAGAGAAACAGAGTTAAACAGATTTATTTATTGGTTTGTTTTGGTTTTTTCTTTTTTTTTTTTTTTTTTTTTAGTCGGAGTCTAATTATGTCACCCAGGCTGGAGTATATAGTGGCACGCTCATGGCCACAGCAGCCTTGACCTGCTGGGCTCAAGCGATCCTTCTGCCTCAGCCTCCCAAGTAGGTGGAACTACAGGTGCATGCCACATGCCCAGCTACTTTTTAAAAAATTTTATTGTAGACATGAGGTCTCCCCATGTTGCCCAGACTAATCTTGAACTCCTAGGCTCAGGCAATCCTCTTGCCTTGGCCTCCCAAAGTGCTGGGAGCCACCACGCCTGGTCAGATTTCTTTATTGTGTAATACCTTAGGGGCTTTAATAAGTGAATGTGTGTTTTAAAGCCTTAAAAAGGGACTATAGTTGCATTATTACTTATTTGACCATAGTTTTTTCTGTTCTAAGGATACAAGTATGACAACTTTATTAAACAGGAATATACCTGCCTCTAGCAGTAGCAAATAAGGAGTTCTATTGTGTTTATTATTTTATAATAGCCTCTGCTTAATGAGGGCAGAAACTTAATTCGATTTATCACTCTATTCCCAATGTCTAAAACAGTGCTGATTCAAGTAGGTGCTTGAAAACCACTTTGTAGATGAATGAATTATTTAATTCTTAATGTGAAAAGCAGATAAGATTAAAGAACTTTTGTAGAAAATCAAATTCATTTGTAGATTTTGTAAAAAAATCAGAGTAATGGCTTCATTAACAGACAGAAAAGTCTGTAAAATAATTCTTCATGCCGTTCTAATTGTGGCCTAAAGTGTATCTTTCGCATGACTGCATTTCCAGCAATAAAACTGCAGGGATGGTTATTTAAAGAAACCCATAATATACAAGTGCTGAATTCTGGTGCTTTAATAAATAATGCATAAGTTAACTGCTTCTAGAGATTTGCTTAAACTTTCATTTTACTGACTAAAAATTGACCTTTGCTCCTTATAGACTGGGGAAGGCAGTCAACAACAGAGTTAATTAAGATCACAGGCTGGGGAGTGAGCCAGTGACACCCCTTTCTACGTATTTCCTTCTATTCTTTTGGAGGAAATTTTAGGCCCATAACATTCCATAACATCATGCTAGAAAAAGAGCCAGAGATTGTCAGCTGAATGAACACATGAACCAGAGAATGCCACAGCAACTGCACTGCCATGCCACCCCACTCTTCCATTTATTTCAGTTTGGCATTTTGACAGAAAAAATAATCTCATGAGTACAGGCTTGGGCTAAAATTAGGACACTGCATTTCATTTCCAGTGTTATCTCTGATAAGCCCTATTGCCATGGGAAAATTATTGAACCTCAAGTATATTTATTTCCTTGTCTATAGCAATGACAAAGGTCTGATTGTCAGAGAGGCAGATAAAACAAGAGAAAATTGCATAATAGGCTATTTTTTTTCTCCACATATTAAGGCAGCAGCAGGGTGTGGTGAACAATGCAGTGGCTGCAGGGAGGTTTGGATTTGCATTCTGATATGTCCCTAGAAGGCTGGGTAGCTTTGGACATGTTATGTAACCACTGTGGGTTAAGAATCTAGCTGCAGCTGGGCAGAGTGGCTCACACCTGTCAGCCCAGCACTTTTTTTTTTTTTTTTGAGTTGGGGTCTCACTCTGTCGCCCAGACTGGAGTGCAGAGGCCCCTCCCGGCCACTGCAGCCTTGACCTGCTGGGCTTTGGCGATCCTTCCATTCCAGCCTTCCGAGTAGCCGGAATTACAGGCATGTGCTAACACGCCCGGCTAATTTTCTGATTTATTGTAGAGATGAGGTCTCGCCAAGTTGCCCAGGTGGGCCTCAAACCCGCGGGCTCAGGCAATCCACTCACCTCAGCCTCCCAAAGCACGGGATTATAGGCTGAGCCACCAAACCTGGCTCAGCCCAGCACTTTGGGAGGTGAAGACGAGAAGATTGCCTGAGTCCTGGGGTTCAAGACAGTCTGGGCAACTTGGCAAGACTTTGTCTCTACAATAAATAAAAAAATTAGCTGAGTGTGGTGGTGTGGGCCTATAGTTTCAGCTACTTGGGAGGTTGAGGTGGAAGGATCGCCTGAGCTCAGCAGGTTGAACCTGTGGTGGCCGTGAGTGTACCACCGCACTCCAGCCTGGGCAACAGGGTGAGACTTCAACTCAAAAAAAAAAAAAAGAATCTAGCTGCTAGATAGGCTCTAGGATTCCTTCCAACTCCTAAAAATATCTGCAGTTCTAACTATGACTCTGGCATTACTGTTGCCACATCTAAAACTTTTCTGTGAATTGCTCCTTCTATTGAATTGTGCTGAGGTCTTTGAGGGGCCCTCTTGAAATTCTCACACCTGTAATTCCAACACTTTGGGAGGCCAAGGCAGATGGATTGCTGGAGTCCAGGAGTTTAAGACCAGCCTGGGTAGCATAGCGAGACCTTGTCTCTTAAAAAAAAAAGATATATAGGTAGACCTTTAAAAAAGAGACTGTCACAAATGAGGAAAAGCCAAAGGAAGACCTCGGGCAATTTCAAGTGTACCAAAGACAAAACTCCTGAAAAATCATACCTTGGTGCCCAAACAATGGAAGTCACCAAAGACTGTTCCCAGAATATGACAGGGATTAGGGAATGGATGGAAAGAGTGAATAGGACTTAAGAAAGACAAGATGCAACACTGAAATAACTTGTAACAGAGATTTTGGCAATAAAAAATTTCATCCAGGAAATAAATAACAAGATGACAAGCATGGAAAGCAGAATTAATCTAGCTGAAGAAAGGATCTCAGAACTTGAGGACTAGAACATGAAATTAACCTGATCTGTAAAAAACATAGAATGAAGACTCAGAAAGAAAGAACAAAGCCTACAAAGAAATGTGTGATTATATCAAGAGGCTGAACCTATGCCTGATTGGTATCCCAGAAGAAGAAAGGGAAATGGAGAACAACTTGGAGCAATATTCCAGGAGGTAATCCAAGAAAATTTTCCCCATCTCACCAGAGATGTGACCAGCCAAGCACAAGAGATACAGAGAACCCCTCACAAGACATCAAATGAGAAGACCAACCCCTAGACACATAGTAATTCACCTACAAAAAGTAGGCACAGAAGAAAAAATCCTAAAGGCAGCAAGAGAGAAAGGTCACACTACCTACCAGGGAAAACCAATCAGAATAGCAGCAGACCTATGGCAGAAATACTACAAGTAAGAAGGAAGTGGAGCCCTATATTCAAAGTCCACAAAGATAAACAACTTAAACCAAGAATTTCTTATCCAGTCAAGCTCAGCTTCATCAGTGATGGAGAATTAAAATCTTTCCCAGACATCCAATTCCTAAGAGATTATGCAGCTTCCAGACCAGATCTACAGTAGACACTTTAAAAAGTACTAAGCACAGAAGAAAGAAGAAAAAGATTGACCACACACTTCCCAAAAGAACAGCAGAGTGCAGAATCAGCAGAGAATACAGCGCAACAAGAAACTTGAAAATACACACATACATTAACCCCAAAGCCAACAGAAAACAAGCAAACAAAGGAAAAACTTTATAAGAACCTTATGACAGGGATAAACAATCATATTTCAATAATCAGCCTGAACGTGAATGGACTAAATGCACCACTGAAAAGACACAGAATGGTGGACTGGATAAGAAACCATGGCCCAATTATTTGCTGCATCCAGAAGACTCATCTCACTTCAAGGGATGCACACAGACTCAAAGTTAAAGGCTGGAAAACGAGTTTCCAGGCAAGTAGATCACAAAAGAAGGCAGGAGTTACAATCTTAATATCAGACAAAAACAACCTTTAAGCTATCAAAAATTTAAAAAGATGCAAAAGGACACTACATAATGATAAATTGTTCAATCCATCAACAAGAAATATCCATCCTAAACATATATGCACTCAACACAGGAGCACCAGCATTTATAAAGCATTTACTAAGTAAACTAAAAAAGATACTGACTCTAGCACTATTATAGCTGGGGACTTTAATACCCCACTGACAGCCCTAGATAGATCATCAAGGCAAAAAATCAACAAGGAGATCCAGAACCTAAACTTGACACTTGACCAAATGGACTTAATAGATACCTACAGATTATTCCACCCAACAAGCACAGAATATACATTCTACTCATCACCACATGGAACATACTCCAATATTGATCACATCCTTGGCCATAAATCAAGGATTCCATACAAACAAATTCCATAAGGTTGAAAGCTTGCCACGCACATTCTCATACCACAGTGGAATAAAAGTAAATATCAACACCAACAACATTTCCCCAAAGCCCACAAAGACATGGACACTAAATAGCATGATGCTGAACAACTACTGGGTCAACACTGAAATCAAAGCAGAAATGGAAAGATTCCTGGAAACAAATTAAAATGAAGAAACATCTTACCAAAACCTCTGGGATGGCCCGAAATCAGTTCTTAGAGGGGAATTTATATCTCTACGAGCACACATCAAGAAAACGGAAAGATTGCTTTGCTAGACTCTGGTGTGGCCCCGTGCTCTTTGAGCTATGGATGTTGCCACGCTTCCTGGCTTTGGCTCCCTCCCCCACCTTTGGGAGGTGAATCTTTTTTCTCCCTTCTCTTTCTCTCTCTAATTTACTTTTAAATAAACTTTTCTTTGCCCCCCCCCGGCCAAATATTGAAAGATCACAAGTGGAGACCCTAACAAATCACCTAAGGGAGCTGGAAAGAGAAGACCACCAAAACCCCAACTTTAGCAGAAGAATCCAAATCACAAAAATGGGACATAGAAGACAAAAATTATCATAGAAAACATCAATGAAACAAAACGCTGGTTCTTTGAAAGAATTAGCAAGATTGATGGGCCCTTAGCCAGAATGACCAAGAAAAAACCCAAATAAACACAATCAGAAATACAAAAGATCAAATCACAATTGACCCCAAAGAAATACAAAAGATTATCAGGGATTACTATGTACACCTATATGGAAACAAACTTGATAACCAAAATGAAACGAAGGACTTTCTGACATCACACAACTTCACAACATTGAAACAAGAAGACATTGAGACACTAAATAGACCAATAATAACCCAGGAAATTGACTCTGTCATACAAAAACTACCTACCAAAAAAAGCCCTGGACCAGATGACTTTCTGGCAGAATTCTATAAAACCTGCAAGGAGGAGCTGATACCAATCCTACTGAAAGTATTCCAGGCAATTGAGAAAGATGGAATTCTCCCCAAATCATTCTACGAAGCTAACATCACACTGATACCCAAACCGAGTAAAGATCCAACAAAAAAGAGTACTACAGGCCAATATCCCTTATGAACATAGATGCAAAAATCCTCAACAAGATTCTAGTAAATTGGATCCAAAAGCACATCTCAAATATCATCCACCATGACCAAGTAGGCTTCATCCCCAGGATGAAGGGCCAGTTCAACATTCGCAAGATCATAAATGTCATTAAATACATCAACAGATGTAAAAGCAAGGACCACACGATTATCTCATTAGATGCAGAAAAAGCTTTTGATAAAATCCAGCATCCCTTCATGATAATAACCCTCAAACACCTAGATATAGGAGGAACATACCTCAAAATAGTAAGTGCCATCTATGATAAACCCACAGCTAACATATTGCTAAATGGACAGAAACTGGAAACATTTATCTGAAAACTGGAACAAGACAAGGCTGCCCACTCTCACCCCTCTTGTTCAATATTGTGTTGGAAGTTCTAGCTCAGGATATTAGACAAGAGAAGGAAATCAGGGGTATCCAAACAGGAAAAGAGGAAGTCAAGTTATCCCTCTTTGCTGATGATATGATCCTATACCTTGAAAAGCCAAGAGAATCTGTCAAAAACCTGCTTGCACTGATAAAGGATTTTGGCAAAGTTTCAGGGTACAAAATAAATGTGCAAAAGAAAGTTGCATTTCTATACACCAACAACAAGCAGGCAGAGACCCCCCAAAAAAGCACAATCCCATTCACAATAGCCACACACAAAAAATGAAATACCTCGGCATCTTCCTAACTAGAGAAGTGAAAGACCTTTACAATGAGAACTACAAAACGCTGCTCAAAGAAATTCAAGAAGACACAAACAAATGGAAAAATATTCCATGCTCATGGATAGGAAGACTCAACATTGTTAAAATGTCCATCCTACCAAAGGTAATCTACAGATTCGATGCAATACCCATTAAGTTACCAACATCATTCTTCTCAGACCTGGAAATGACAATACAGAAATTCATATGGAAACATAAATGACCACGGATAGCCAAAACAATCCTTGGCAAAAGAAACAAAGCAGGAGATAACACTTCAAACTTTACTATAAGGCTACAGTAATCAAAACACCCTGTTATTGGTACAAGAACAGGCACATACACCAATGGAACAAGATAGAGATTCCGGAAGCAAAGCCCCAATTCCTCAACCAACTCATCTTTGACAAAGCCTCCAACAACAACCATTGGGGAGAGGAGAAGTTATTCAGTAAATGGTGCTGGAAAACTGGCTGACCACATGCAGAAGATTGAAACAGGACCCCTACCTACCACCATATACAAAATTTAACTCTAAACGGATCAAAGACCTAAACATAAAACCTCAAACTATAAGAGTCTTAGAACATGCAAGAGACACCCTTATGGAAATTGGAACGGGCAAGTAATTCCTATTCAGAACCCTAAAGACCAATACCTTAAAAAATAAGATAGACAAGTGGGACCTCATCAAACCAACAAGCTTCTGCAAAGCAAAAGAAACCATCAAGAGAGCAGGGAGACAGCCCATAGAATGGGAAAAAATATTTTCCAACTGTATATCTGACAAAGGCCTACAAGGTTCTACAAGGAATTCAAACGTGCTGAAAGGAAAAAAACAAACAGCCCCATTAAAAAGTGGGCAAAAGACATGAATAGACACTTCTCAGAAGAAGATATATGGGCAGCCAACAGACACATGAAAAAGTGCTCAGCCTCTCCCAGCATCAAGAAATGCAAACCAAAATCACATTGAGGTACTACCTAACCCCAGTAAGAATGACCTTCATTAATAAAACAAACAACAACAGATGCTGGTGAGGATGTGGAGAAAAAGGAATGCTTCTACACGGCTGGTGGGAATGCAAACTAGTGCAACCTCTTTGGAAGACAGTGTAGCGATTTCTGAAAGAACTAGAAATTGACCTTCCATATGACCCAGCCATTCCCCTATTGGGAATATACCCAGAAGAACTCAAATCATTCTGCAAAAAAGATACCTTCACACGTATTTTTTTGTTGCAGCTCTATTCACAATAGCAAAAACATGGAACTAAACACATTGCCCATCAAAGCTGGATGGGATAAAGAAAATGTGGTACATATACACAATGGAATATTATGCAGCCATAAAGAAGGACAAATACATGGACTTCACAGCAACTTGGATGGATTTGGAGTCTATCATACTCAGTGATCTATCACAGAAACAAAGGGTACCATATGTTCTCACTCATAAGCAGACCTTGAACAATTACAGTACTATAAGAAAGCGTTTGGCAGTAATGGCAAATTGTCAGGGGAGGAGGGGTGGGATTGGCAGTTGAGGGAAACTGCTAGGAGAGGGAGGGGCATACCTCATCAACAAGGTTACCTACATAATCAGTGTTTGTATACCTAACCCTGAATTATACCCCACATCTTTATAGTAAAAATAAATAAGTAAAAAGAGACTTTACATTTTAGAAATACATACTAAAATATTGAAGGGCAGGAGTGACATGATGTCTCATTTGTTGGTAATACTACTTTTGTGGATGGAGGGAAGACAGGGAGCAGGACAGATGGAACCTCGTTGCCATGAATGGATGATTGCTAAACCTGGGTGAGAGGCACCCGGGGAACAATACACTCTTCTCCCAACCTGAGAACATGTTTGACATTTTCAATAACTAGGTTTTTTAAGGTATCTGTGTGGCGCTTTTCCTATGTGTCATCTCATTTAATGACCATAACTGTCCTGTGCAGCAGCTAGAATGACTATATACAGATGACGAATCTGAGGTTCAGAGACTAAGTGGCATGCCCAGGGTCACACAGTCCGTCGGAGTCTGGATTCAAATCCTGACATGCTCAAAGTCCCGTTTGTTTCTTCTCTTCCCTGTGCTTTGCATGGAAAGCTGTCAAGTCATCATGGATCACTTCATGGAGAATAAGGTGAGAAGACTCAGGGAGATGAACTAGCCACCCTCGCTCTCACTCGGACTGATGCATTTGTCGCAGGTGTTTCTCTAACCAACAAGAGGTGAGCACCAGCCACCAGCTGCAACAGGGTGCCAGTGTGCACGGAGAAGGCTGAGCTAGACAGGAATGACCAACAAGCTCCAGATGTGAAAAGAGAGGATCGATTCCCTCTTGTCTTTCTCTACCATCAAAGACCATAATGGAAACACTGTGAGACGCCAAATGTTTGGCCTAGAATTGCTCTTCTCAGCACTCAGAGCTTCAATCATGCCCCTTTCCTTCAAAATACCGTCAATATGTCCTGAGAACAAAATGTATCAGGATAAAATCTGAAAGAGATGAATAATTAACTCATACTTGAATCTTGTTAATGCCTCTATTGTTAAATTAAGTGATTTCTGTCTTTTGGTCACTTGTGACTTCCTAAAAGACCTGTGGCACAAAGCTGTGGGAGTACATTGACATGTTGTGCATAAAAGATTTTACTTTAAGCCGGTACAGCTTAGCCAGTGCTTTTAGCAAATATTTTCACTCCTTGGCAATTACATGACAGTAATGTCTCTTTTATTTATTTTTATTTTTGAGTGGGAGTGCAGTGGCGCACTCATGGCCACTGGACTCAGGAGATCCTTTCGCTTCAGCCTTCCAAGTAGCTGGAACCACAGGCACACACCACCATGGCTGGCTATGTTTTTGATTTATTGTAGAGGTGAGGTCTTGCCAAGTTGCCCAGGCTGGTCTCAAACCCGTGGGCTCAGGCAGTCCTCTTGCCTCTGCCTCCCAAAGTGCTGGGATTACAGGCATGAGCCACCGCACCTAACTATCTTATTTTTTTTGAGTCGGAGGCTTGCTCTGTCACCCAGGTTGGAGTGCAGTGGCATGATCACAGCTTACTACAGCTTCGACTTCCTGGACTCAGGAGATCCATCTGCCTCAGTCTTCCAGGTAGCTGGGACTACAGGAAGGCGCTTCCATTTACGGCTAATTTTTTCTCTTTTTCTTTCTTTTCTTTTCTTTCTCTTCCCTTCCTTCCTTCCTTCCTTCCTTCCTTTATTTTTGTAGAGACAAGGTCTTGCTATGTTGCCCAGGCTGGTCTTGAACTCCTAGGCTCGGGTGATCTTCTCACCTCATCTTCCCAAAGTGCTGGGATTATAGGTGTGAGCCACTGCACCTGGAAGTAAAGTACCTGTCTTAGCTAATAAATTAACCATTAATTCTAATAGGTTATGAAAACAAGATATAATATATTAAATTATGACATTATTATGTGTATCTAGATCTTTGGTCTTAGCCTTCACTCCTTATAAATAGTGTCTTTTTGTTTGTTTGTTTTTGTTTTTGTTTTTTTGAGTTGGAGTCTCACTCTGTCGCCCAGACTGGAGTGCAGTGGCCGTTCCCGGCCACCGCAGCCTCGACCTGCTGGGTTCCGGCGATCCTTCCGCCTCAGCCTTCCAAGTAGCTGGAACTACAGGCGTGCGATACCACAGCCGGCTAATTTTTTGATTTATTGTAGAGATGAGGTCTCACCAAGTTTCCCAGGCGGGTCTCAAACCCGCGGGCTCAGGCAATCCAATCACCTCAGCCTCCCAAGGCACGGGATTACAGGCTGAGCCACCGAGCCCAGCTGATTTAACTTTTGGGCCCTCTTAATACATGACAGGTAAAGGGTTGTACAATATAAATAAAATCTTGCTGCAAGATTATCAGATCTCTAGACTATTAGTATGATCCTCTTTTCATTTCATCATTCTGAAACAAACTTCACTTGCAACATACACTGGAATAAACTGGAATTAAAATAAAAACAAAACACTACCCAAACTAAACATGACCGTAAATCTCTAACTGTGACAACACACACACCACAAATACACATAGGCTGGAAGTCATAAAGCAATCTTTTGATAAATTGTGCCATTATCAAAATCATACAACCTCAAAAAAAAAAACAAAAACAGAGACAGAAAGGATGTAAGTAAACAGGAACCCCCACTCACTACTGGCTGAGTAGAAACCGTATGATACAACCATTCTGAAGAACAATTTGGCAATATCCAATAACAGGGAGCACAAACTATACACACCATCGGTTTTTCTTGCAAATGGAGAGTCTGGAGAAATTCTCAAACAAAACATGGAACAAAGAGATGTGGTCCATGTAGCATCATTTCTACTAGAGAAAAAAAGGGAGATGAATCTAAATGCTTATTAATTTTAGAACAAAAAATACATTCACAAAATGGGACACTAATCAGTAGTTAAAATGAATAAATTCCATTGACATTTATTGATATGGATAAATTATGGTCATGTTGAATAACAATGATGAATTCCAGGCTGGGTGTGGTGGCTCATGTCTGTCATTCCTACATTTTGGGAGATGGAGGTGAGAGGATTGCCTGAGCCCAGGGGCTCAAGACCAGCCTGGGCAACTACAATAAATCAAAAAATTAGCCATTTTGGTGGCATGTACCTATAGTTCCAGGTACTTGGAAGCCTGGGTAGAAGGAACACTTGAGGCTGGAAGTCAAGGCTGCAGTAGCCATGAACGTGCCACTGCATGCCAGCCTGGGAGACAGAGTGAGATGCCAACTCAAAAAAAAAAAAAAAATTCTAGAATGATAGGCATGGTATTATGCAATTTATATAGACTTAAAAATTTTATAAAAATATACAAATTTGTCTAAAAACATGGATCTTTGAAAAAAACATAAAATCAGAGAAGTATGAGGAAACTTCAGTAAGTTCATGGAAAAAATAAATAGAATTAAAAGACAAAAATGAAAAATATGAACTTTATTTTTCAATGTAAGTTCCATCAAGTTTTGTAAGATTGATAGCATTTAGTCCATTCCCATAGAACTGAAGGTCCTGGGGATTTGACATGTCAGTGCATCCTGTTTACATTAACTGAAGAAAAATGCATGCCCTTTAAAGATTTTTCAAGATTAGGAAGCAAAATAAATCAGGAGGAGCCAAATGGGGACTACAAGGGGGATGCCTAGTGATTCCCACTGAAACTCTTGCAAAACTGCCCTACTTTGATTTAAAAAAAAAAAAAAAAAGAGCAGAATTGTCGTGATGGAGAAGGAATCTCTGGAGAAGCTTTTCTGAGCATTTTTCTGCTAAAGTTCTGGCTTTCTCAAAACACTCTCATCATAAGTGGATGTTATCATTCTATGACCCTCCAGAAATTCAACAAGCAAAATTCCTTGAGCATTCCAAAAACCTGTTGTCATGACCTTGGCTCTTGACCTAACTGCTTCGGCTCTGACTGGACCATTTCTGCCTCTCGGTAACCACTGCTTTGATTGTGACTTGTCTTCAGGATCATACTGGTAAAGTCATGTTCCATCTCCTGTTACAGTTCTTCCAAGAAATGCTTCAGGACCTTGATCCCACTTGTTTAAAATTTCCACGATAAGTGCTGCTCTGGGAACAATGGTTTGGGTACTCATTGAGTAGAAAGTTTGCTCGACTTTACTTTTTCAGCCAGAATTGTGTACACTGAGCCAACTGAGATGTCTATGGTGTTGACTATTGCTTCTGCTGTTCATCATTGAGCTTCTTCAATTCAGGCATGAACAAGTTTAATTTTTTCCTCACAAATTGTTTGCTGCTGCAGGTTTTCTCTTCAATGCCATCCTGGCCTTTCCTAAAATTCAATATACTTATAAGCTGCTGATTTCTTTGGCACATTGTCCCCACAAACTTTTCATAAAGCATCAGTGATTTCACCACTCTTCCACACAGGCTTTACCATCAACTCAATGTTGTTCTTGCTTTGCTTTTAGCAGAATTCATGTTTCTCTAATAGGGGCTCTTTTCAAATGGATGTCTCATCTTTTTTAGTGCCTCAAACTGGCTCCTCAAACCTAGGGCCTCAAAGTAGTCCTGTTGTAACTTACTTAAGAAAAACAGCTAACAATCAATTTATTAATACAAAATATTATGAATTCATGTGAGTTTATTTTGTGCAAAAATTTTTGAAATTCATGCATAGCTTTCTCATATTCATTTTTCCATGAACTTTTTAAAGATTCCTCCTATGCTGTTTAAGGTGCTTGACAATATTGAAGGTTGGGGTTTCTTTTAAAAATAAGTGAAGTAGAAATTTCAGACTATCAAAACACTAGAGATAATTCAATAGGTTTTTTTTTTTTTTTTAACTGTCTTTTAATTCTTTCTTCAAAAATATCCAGACTTGGTCACATTGGTTTCTTCACTTGGCTTATGAAGTTTCTTCATTTTTCATATGCCCAAGTGGACCTGAAAACCTCCAGCCCCCTGACCATCACCTTTCGTAGAAGCAGACATGAAAGGTTTTGATGCCAACTAATGTCTGCTTCAAAGTGGACAGAAAGGCCTGGCATGGTGGCTTACACCTGTGAACCCCAGTGCTTTGGAAGACTGAAATGGGGGGATTGCTTGAGCCCAGGAATTCAAGACTAGCCTGGGCAACATAGCAAGACCTTATCTCTACACAAAATGAAAATTAGCCAGGCATGGTGGGGCATGTCTGTAGTTCCAGTTACTCGAGAAGCTGACAGAGGAGAATCACTTGAACCCAGGAATTCGAGGCTGTGGTGAGCTGTGACTGTGCCATTGGTCTCCAGTTCAAGTGACAGCAGAGTGAGATCCCAACTCAAAAACAAAAACAAAAACAAAAAACCCTCTCCTGGGGTTTGAAATAAGTTACGATGATGCCATTCAATCATAACTCAATGGCCTAATCTGAGGCAAGTTTGATGGGCTGATCCTTCTCTGCTCTTTATTAGCAACATTAATCACGAGGCTGGCAGTTTGTGAACAGTTTCTCATAGGAACCTTGCAAGCCTTACTATTGCAATAATGGAATTAATCTCTCTGAGAATGATGCTTGCAGATCCTGTTGTGACTAACTTAAGAACAGCTGTTCATCGATTTGTTATGTCTGTCTTTCTGTTATTTTCTGTCTTCTTTTTCCTGAAAGACAAAGGAAAATATTTAACCTTTGGTGCATGTGAGGGGGGCTCAGGCATATAAAGGGTCTCCAAAAACACATGCACCTCTGCTTCAAGATGGAAGTTACCTTTGGGAGAAAGCAAAAAGGAATAGAGTCAGAGGGCATATGAAAGAACTTCAATTGTATCTGTAATTTTTTCTCTTAAAAAAAAAAATGCTAAAGTGAGCCAGGTGCAGTGACTCACTCCTGTCATCCCAGAACTTTGGGAGGAGGAGGTAAGAAGATTGCCTGAGCCCAGGGATTCAAGACCAGCCTGGGCAACTTGGTAAGATCTCATCTCTACAATAAATCAAAAAAATCAGTCGGGAATGGTGGCATGCACCTGAAGTTCCAGCTACTTGAAAGGCTGAGGCGGAAGGATCACCTGAGTCCAGCAGGTCAAGGCTGCAGTGGCCATGAGCATTCCACTGCACTCTAGCCTGGGTGATAGAGTGAGTCTCTGACAAGGAAAGAAGGAAGGAAGGGAGAGAGGGAGGGAGGGAGGAAGGGAGAAGCAAGTATTGCAAAATGACAACACATTAAACCTGGATGGAGGGTTTGTGGGCGCTCATTATATAATTCTCTCCTGTTTTTTCTATGCGTGAAATGTTTAAAAGGAAAAAGAAATTAAGAAGTAAAGCAATGCCAAAGGACAAAGTTAGAAAAAAATCTTCCATGAGCCGCCATGCTCAGTCTAAAAATATTTTAATTAGATAAATACCTAAGAAGTGGTACTGGCAAAACTGAACTCCAGCTTCAACTCCTCATGCTCATCCTCGGCCCAGCCTTCCGGAGCTGCATTGTCCTGGTGGGAATAGGGGCCAGAGAGAGGCAGGGGTCGGAGGCTGCAGATGCAGGTTGAACCGGCAACTGACTGCTGCCTCCACCTTGGTGGAATAATTCTGGGAGCTCATGATTGGCTGGCAAGAAGGAGCCAACCGCAAATATGGTATTGGCTGGTCCCAGCTGCAACAGGTGGCCGGGAAGGTGGTCTTGGAGGTTGCAAGCGGAGAGGAGATCAGAGGGCAGTGGGAGGCTGGAAGAGAGGGAGTCCCCAGGTCTGTTCCATGCATACACTGTTAGAAGCAAGAGATAGATCCACAGGACCACTGAGCGGGTGGCCAGACGTCACAGTTTATGAGACACACACATACACAAAGGGAGTCTAGCCTGAGCAACATGGCAGGACTTTACAATTTTTTTTTAAAGGTAGATTTATTAAAGAGGAGCTATATTGTGAAGGGCACAATGGGCAGGACAACAGCAAGAGTGTCTGCTGCCCAATTTTTTTTTTAACTAGATGGCTGTGATGCCCTTGCCTGTGTCCCAGATACTCAGGGATACTCAGGAGGCTGAGGCAGGAGGATGGCTTGAGGCCAGGAGTTTGAGGCTGCAGTGAGCTCTGATTGTACCACTGCATTCCAGCCTGAGAAATAGAGCAAGACACTGTCTCTAAAAAAAAAAAAGCAACGACTTTTAAGAAAAAACATGAGTTACTTTCACTGTGTTGATTTTTTCATTGTATCTTTGCTTTCTATTTCACTATTATCTGTTTTTTCTTTTATTACCTCTATTTATTTTTATTTTTATTTTTTAGAAAGCAGGACTTATTGAGAGGACAGAAAATCTCCCAGAGTGGGAGGGGCCTGAGGGAGTCACCCTTCTTTATTTTTTATTTATTTTCCTTTTTTTTTTTTTTTTTGAGTTGGAGTCTCACTCTGTTGCCCAGGCTAGAGTACAGTGGCACACTCACAGCTACCCCAGCATCAACCTGTTGGGCTCCAGCGATCCTTCCGCCTCAGCCTTCCAAGTAGCCGGAACTACAGGCATGTACTACCATTCCTGGCTAATTTTTTATTTATTGTAGAGATGAGGTCTCGCCAAGTTGCCTGGGCTGGTCTCGAACCTGTGGGCTCAGGCTATCCCCTCGCCTCGGCCTCCCAAAGTGCTGGGATTACTGGCTGAGCCACCCTGCCTGGCCTGTTTTTAACTTCTTAAGAGAGACACATAACTTATTAAGTTGGAGACTATCTTCTTTTCCAATGTGTTTAAGGCTTGACATTTCTCTCCAAGAGCCACTTTTGGTATGTCCCACGAGTTTTCATTTGGTTTTCGGTATTTCACATTTCTGTCATAATTTCCTCCTTAAACCCAAAAGTTATTCAGCAGGATTTGTAGATGTGTCTCTTTGCTCTTAACCTCTGAGTTAACTGGATAGCCCTCCTCTGGAGTTTGTTGGGGCTTTCTTCAACAGCCTCTTCCCCAATGACTGGCGTGTGGTCCTTTGCAACCGTTCCATGGTATTCCATGGAGAAGATGTATTCTCCGCTTTGGGCAAGTTTGCTCACTGTTTTGTTCTGGTTTTCTACATATTCTTGCTGACTTGTGTCTGTTTAGCCTGTCAACAATGAGAGAAGTGGGTTGAATGTCTCATACTAAAGGCGAACTTACCGATTTTTTCCTCAGTTCTGTTACTTTTCTTCTTTCTTTTTAAAGCCAGTACTGCAAGCAAACATCATTCTAGAACGTTTTGCTTCATCCATTGTGAGGCTACCTAATTAGATGTACATGTTTTGAGTTGCTCCAGCTTGGTGGTGGAACCTTTCATCGTCAATCTGTGACTCCCTTCATCACTAATGACGTCCGCGCTTTCTTTTGGTTAGTTTTGCCCGATAAACCACATACCACCCCTTTCCTTGCTACTCCTTATGTCTTTATGCCTTGGGCCTCTCTCTCATACACAAATCGGGGTTTTAAAAATCCAGTCTGGATGGTTTACTGGCATTTATACTTACTGTACTTATTGATGTATTTTCTACTTTTTCTATCATCTTAGTTTGTAATTTAGCTTGTCCCACTTTTTCTGTTTCCTACTTTTAAAAAACTATGTATGTAAAAGTAGCTAATTAGACGAAAATATGAGTGTGTCCCCTTAGCCTTTGTATCCCCCTCCCACCCACCTTCTGTCTGTTGATATTGTCTAGAGACTTTATTTCTAGGGTTTTATGAATATGCTCTTTTTCCTTTGGCCTTAGCATGTTTAAACAAGAACATATATTCCAAAGGCATTTGCTCACCTTCAAGTGTCAGTTTTCTGTTTCTGTCTATAGCTCCTAGAGATCTCAGGTGCTGCTGTATAGAAGCAAGCACAGTTTGTAGCAGGCAAATGGCAGGAAGACACAAAAGCCAGACACAATTGCTTTCCCCCTTAGTCTCCCATGGCCTCCTGGCCCTGGCCATTTCCACCATCCCACAGACATCAGTTTAGAATGGCTGCGCTGCCCCAGAACCGTCTGTTGTCTTGGTGTTTACCCTGTAACTTGGCACTTTTTCCCTCTGTGGCTTCTCTAAAATTGATCTTGTGGGTGACAGCCTGTAACATCACTGTGTCAGCATCTTGGTAGGAAGAGCTGAAAGTATGGATCTCATTTAATCCTCCCAACAATCCTAAGAGATGGATAAGGAAATGGAGAGGCAGAAAGCTTGCCTCATGAAAAGTGACGATTTTAAACCACATCTCTTTCACCCCAAAACCCATGCCCTTTTTTTTTTCTTTGAGTTGGAGTCTCACTCCTTCCTCCAGGTTGCAGTGCAGTGGCCCCACCTGCTGGGCTCCAGCGATCCTTCCGCCTCAGCCTTCCAAGTAGCCGGAACTACAGGCGCGCGCCACCACGCTTGGCTGTTTTTTTTAATTGTAGAAACGAGGTCTCGCCAAGTTGCCCGGGCTGCTCTCGAACCCACGGGCTCAGGCAATCCACTCGCCTAGGCCTCCCAAAGTGCTGGAATTACAGACTGAGCCACCAAATCCGGCCTTTAAAAGAATAATAATTCAGCAATTCCCAGTGAAGCCTTAATTCACTGTAGTATGGTTTCTGCCACCAGCATTCAACTGATACTGTTTTCACAAAGGCTGCGAATCTCATCCTTGTTTTCAAATAGATTAATCATGTGATGTTATGTTCTTCCCGTATGCGATGCTTTGTTTCATGTTTCTTAATTCAGTCAAGGATTAAAGTTTGTTAACCCAGAAAACTGCCTGAAGGTTTGCAGAGAGAACTTTACTGACAAACAGCCAGACAAAAAGTTTCATTTATATGTGGTGCTGAAGAATGTGTAAAAAAGCGAGAAAAGATCGAAGGCACCACATACTAATTTGAAATGGAGCACAGACCTAAACAAGAGAGTTCAACTTATCAGGTTTCACCGAGGCGGGGAGGCTCAAGCCTGTAATTTCTCAGCCCGCGGCCCCGCCTCTTCTGGCCTCGTGTCGCGGTCCCGCCTAGTTTCTCGCTCATTCTCCTCTCTTGAGACGTCCCTTGTCTTTCAATCAATTCAAACGTCGCGCGGAGCAGGCCAATCGCCGGCCTCGATTGAGAGCAGGGGCGGGACTCTGCGCGGGTCATAGCTAAAGCCTCTCCAATCAGCGGCCCGCGCGCGGAGTTTGAGTCTCGCGGCGGCGGTGGTAGCGACTGCAGTGACGGCGGCGGGCGGGCGGGCCTGTGTCTCCAGTGAGGTCTGCTCAGGCGGCGGAGGTTCCGCGACGAAGGGCTTTCAGGTAGGGGTGCCGGGAACGGGGGCGGGCGCCGGCCCACTCGCGCCTAAGGCCCCGGCGGGGCGGGGGAGGGCGCCTCTGGGCCAGCGTCTAGGCCCTCCCCGACGGCGGGCCCCCAGGCCCTGGGGACGCGCCCTCCTGCGGCTCAGGCGACGTCGTCGTCGAGGGAGGTCCTGGAGCGACCTGCGCGTCGGGCCTCTGCGTTCGGCCCCGCGCGGAGCCTGTGCAGACCGCGGATACCCGCTGGCCTGGTCGCCACTGGGCGAGGCCCGCGCCTTCCGGGGCTTCCGGCTGTGCGCCAAGCAAACGCATCATTTTTTGCTTGGATGGAAATAAGGAGAGAAGCTGAGATGGTTAAATTGTGAAACAGAGATTTGATCCCCATCTCGATTCCTGGCACACAACTCCTAAAATCTTCGGAAGTCCCCAAAGTTGTAGCTGTTTTTTATATGCGAATGAGTTGACCCATGACAGGCTTCAGGATGGGGACTGCTGCCTGGACTAGCCAAGCCGTGATTAGATACTTTCAATCCCATGCCCGACTCTGGGGAGGGGAGAGGGACTCAAGGTTGTGCTGGTGCTCACCAGCGGCCAGTGATTTAATCACGCATGCCTGTGTAACGAAGCCTCCAGATTAGTCCAAAAGTTCATGTTCAGAGAACATCTGGCACGCTGAACTCATGGAGGTTCCCGGAGGGTGGTGCCCGAGAGGAGACGTGGAGGCTCCTCGCTCCTTCCGATCCACCTCACGCTGTGCATCTCTATCCAACTCTTTCTCTTTCCAACGGCCTATTGATGACCCCTACATGCACAACTTCATCTCGTGTGGAGTTTTTGTTTTTCTTTTTTGGCTAGAGAGAAAATGCTAGACAGCCTGCATTCATCGTCAGATAGGAAAGCTATTCCATGCACACAATCTTGCAATTACTCTTCCAGTTTTCACCTTTACTTCACCCTTTCTTTTTTTGTTGTTGCAGTATTCTCTGCGGTAAGCCCAGCGCGTCTTCTCTGTATTCTGGAACATAGATTCCTGGGCTTCTCTTCATCCTCAAGCAAGTTCCTGTTTAGAACCCCCAAATAGGTTGTAGTGTCTTGTCCTCTGTTAGCCCCTTCCCAGACTCTGGCGTCTTGTATTTACATTGTGCGCTTTAATATTTTTATTTCAGAAGGTCCTGAGGTGGGACAAGAGGAACCGTAATCTTAATTTTTCTAAATAATGAAAATCATGAAAGTTAGCTTCCATCTCTTTTTTCCTTGACAGGATGTCGTCATCATGTTTTGCCACTCATCACAGAAAGGATTTAAGTACTGAAATGATTAGAACTAAAATTGCTCATAGGAAATCACTGTCTCAGAAAGAAAACCGACATAAGGTATATGAGCGCTATAGGCACTTTGGTTTGAAAGATGTCAACATTCCAGCCCTTGGAGGTAGAAGTTTTCTTGAATTAGAGGAGACACCTCAAGAGCTTGTTCCAGAAAAATCCCAGGACAAATCAAGTAAGTAAAGGTCCTTTGTAATTTTACTGATAGTCTTTTTTTTTTGAGTTGGGGTCTCACTCTGTTGCCCAGGCAGGAGTGTAGTGGCACAATCACGCCTCACCGTAGCCTCAACCTCCGGGGCTCAGGGGATCCTTCTGCCTCAGCCTCCCAAGTAGCTGGGCCTGAAGGCGTGCGCCACAATGCCTGGCTAATTTTTGGATGTTTTTCGTTAAGAGGTGTCAAGCAATCCTTTTTCCTCAGCCTCCCAAAGTGCTAGGATTATAGGCATGAGCTGTCACACCCAACGTTTGTTTGTCCTTTATAATTTTAAGTACTTTGAAGAATGAATAAAAGTTGGCTTAATGCCTGTGAGGTTTTTTTTGTTTTTTTTTTTAAAGTCCTGGCCAGAAGCATTTGGAAACACATGCAAAATAACTTGTTTTCCACAACTAAATGCTGTCTGTTTAAGGTAAAGCCATTCACATATGGAGTTTTATGGCACTTTATTTTCTATATTGCCTTATAGAGACCCTAAAGTTCTTACTTACAGAACTTGGGTAAAATAATTGTTGATGAGATACATTGATAAGAAAAATAAAAACAGTGATTAAAGAATCCATGAAGGCCAGTTTTTTTAAATAGCTGGGCGCGTTGGCTCAAGCCTTTAATCCCAACACTTTGGGAGGCCAAGACGAGAGGATTGCCTGAGTCGGGGAGTTCAAGACCAGCCTGGACAACTTGGCGAGACTTTGTCTCTACGATAACTCAAAAAATAAGCTGGGCGTGGTAACGTACACCTGTAGTTCCAGCTCCTTGGAAGGCTGAGGTAGAAGGATCACCTGAGCCCCGCAGGCTGAGGCTTCGGTGGCTGTGAGTGTGCCATTGTACTTCATTCTGGGAGAAAGAACGAGCCCCTGTGTCAAAAAAAAACAGCCACCACAGTCTCGACCTGCTGGGTGCAGGCAATCCTTCCGCCTCAGCCTTCCAAGAAGCTGGAACCACAGGTGTGCACCACCATGTCCATCTGATTTTTAAAATTTATTTTAGAGACGGGGTCTCACCGAGTTGCGTGGGCTGGTCTCAAACTCATGCAGTCCTCTTGCCTCTGCTGGGATGATAGGTGTGCACCTCCGCTCCCAGCCAGAAACATTACAGCATGTTTGAAAAGAGTAAAGAATTTATCTTTGCAGTTTGCCCAAATGTAGTTGGGACCACTAGGAGGAAAGAACCAATAAAGAAGAAAGAAATAATCTTAGGAAAAGATGAAGCATCTCAGATGGTGAAGGATGCTAGAGAAGGAAAAAAGGACTGAGAAATGACTTTCGCTTAAACCAGGAGTCCCTGGGCGCTTGTCTGGTTGTGCTTGCATAGCAGACATTAGGAGCTAGATGGCGCTGAAGTGAAGCAAGGATAAAGGAACCACATACTTTTTAATCTGTGAAGGGGCAGGGCTAGTGCCTCTGCTGTTGTCCCCTCAAATGCTCCATTTGTTAACCGAGCTCAGATGAAATCGAACTGTATCAATATGCTATTAAAGTGCCCTTCATTTACTTCCCATTTGAAGGCTTATGGGTGGGCATGGTGTGCTCCAGAGGTGGCAAGGAGGTGGCCATGGCTAGAGAAGGAGCAAGGGGCCTAGAAGCTGTGGGGTCCTGAGAACCATCATTCTAGGACTGTGGCCGCTGAAGAAGCCACTGGTGGGTTAGTGGGTGTTGGTGTAATTTGACTTATGCTTTAAAAGGGTCACTTGGGAGCCAGGTGCATGCCTGTAGTCCCAGCTACTGAGGAGCCTGAGACAGGAGAATCTTGAGCCCCTCAAGAGTTTGAGGCTGTATCCTCTCTGGCGTGCCAGTGAGTAGCCACTACACTCAAGCCTGGGCAACATAGAAAGATCCTGTCTGTCAAAAAAAAAAAAAAGATTGGGCGTCATGGCTTTGTTGAACTCTGCTGTCTCCACATGGCTTTTTGCACTATGTCCGCCATGTTTTCTGGGATTTGTCCCCCTCCCCTACCTTGGGGAGGTGAATCAATCTCTCTCTCAATTACTTTCTAAATAAACTTTGCTTAAAAACTTAAAAAAAAAAAATTCACTCTGGCTGCTAGATTGAGACTAGATTGGAAGGTGACGAGCATGCCCTCAGGGAGACCCATCAGGGGAGTACAGTAATTCATTCAGTCGGTCAAGGTGGCAGCAGCAAAGATGAGTGGTCACGTTCTGGACGTATTTCAGATTATCCAGAGTTCTGGCGTGGAAAAGAAGAGGAATAAGCACTGCAACCTTTAGAGGCCCAGGACATGAAGGTTAACTAGCAGAGAACTGAGGTGTGGTGCAAAGTCAAGGTAGAGGACAACCAGAAGGATGTGATAGCCTAGGAACCCAGGGAGAAAGCGCCTGTCATGGAGAAACTGGTTAACTCTGGCAGTCAGTACTGCTTGTTAGGTCAAGCGATATTAGAAGTGAGAATTTGAACTTCACCACTGTGGAAGTCACAGTGCCTAGTTTTGGTGGAGTGAGGCTCAGGGAATGAAAGCCGGGTTGGAATGGGTTCAAGAGAGAATGACAGCACCACCTAGGAACTTGAGTCTCAGCAAACTCTTGGATATAATTCATAGAAAACATGAGAGCTTAGAAGAGTAAGTAAAGTGTACAGATGCGGAGCATAGGACGTTCAACAGTTCAATGACTATCTTTTGTCAATAAGACAGTGGCAAGCAAAGAAGAGAGGGGAAGAGGATCTGTTTCAGATAAAAACATCCAAATAAAATGCGTAGATCTTGCTTGGTGCCTGATTTGAATAAACGGAAGGTTTTTAAAAAAGACTTCTTTGGCATAAACAGGGAAGTTTAAATGTGGACCCTTTAATAAATAACACAGAATTGCAGCTAATTTTGTTAGGTGTGATACTAGTACTGTAGTTATGAAAGGAAATGTCCTCACTTTTTAGAGGTGCGTGCCAAAGTATCTGGAGGTGATTTGTGAGTAGAATATGGTGTTTTTTAAAAAGTGCAGCAAAATGTTCATAATTTAATCTGGGTGACAGGCATTTGAGGTTTATTATAGTCTGCTTCTGTGTATTTTGAAATTTTTCAAAATGTTGTAAAAATTAAAAGGGAATATAAAGAGTATCCTAGAGATACAGATAACTCTCAAAGAATTTTGCCTTAATTGGGCCAAGAGAAATGAGACAAATAGATGGATGATGATATGGGTTGGGAGAAGTTCCCACATGTTTACAATTTCATGATTGCAACAATTCAGAAGGGACAAAACAACAGATGACAGGGTAAATTGCTGGAAGAATGTCCTAGAGCAGATGAGAAGGAATGGAGTACATTTATCATAATAAATAACACCTGTAATTGGTTACCCCAAAACTTAGCAACTTAGAAATTGATCATTTCACACTTGTGTCAGGATTGGAGTGCAGCTTAGCTTGGTGGTTCTAAAGCAGCAGTTAAGATGTCCAGAGATGCAGCTGTGGGGTGTGTCTGGGACTAGAGAAACCTCAGGGATTACTGACTCATGTGACCGCACGCAGTGCTGGCTTTGGGCTGGAGGCGTCTCCATATTGCTCCTGAGGCTCCCCGCGGCCACTGGCTTTCCCGAGAGCAAGTGATCTAAAGAGAAGGCAAGGCAGCAGCCACCTAGTCTTAGGTGTCATGCACCATCATTTCCTCAAAACTCTTGGTCCCGCAGGCCAGCCCTTCTCAATGTGAGGGGCATGACACAAGGGCAACACGGCCAGCAGGAGAGAGGCGGCAGAGGTCAGTTTGCAACCTGGCTGTTCGACAAGAACGTTAATTCAAAGTGGAGTGATGCATGCCTCGTACATAGCAAGCAGTTAATAAATATTTGAACCTGTGAAGGCAGAAGGGATACACATTTTAAAAGACTAGGGCTTAAAATAACTTGTTGTTAAGTGCTAAGGAGTTAGCAAGAAGTAAGAACATTTCCTTTTGAGGGGAGGGGTCTTGCTGTATTGCCCAGGGTGGACTTGTTCTGGGCTTGAGTGACCTTATTGCTTTAGTCTCCTGGTAGGCAGAACTACAGGCTCATCACTGTACCGTTAAAAGCGTTTCTTAGCAGTTGAAATTACATTAAAAATGATTTTTAAGACATTTGCGTAACTTCTCATCCGAAATGTTTTATGCACTGTGTTGTTGTTTTTCTTTCTGTCTGGGGTCAGAGAAAACTGTTCTGAGTGATCAACGAAAACAAATGCTACGAAAATACAAAGAAGAAAAGCAACTTAAGAAATTGAAAGAGCAGAGAGAGAAAGCTAAACCAGGAGTCTTTAAAGTGGGCCTCTATAGACCTGACATGCCGTATTTTCTTTCATCAAGCCAGAGTGCCACGAAAGCTGGGCCAAAAAAGGTAAGTTTAGTATCTTGATATAAAGGAATAGGTTCTTCGTATCTGGGATTTTCTTTCTTTTCTTTGAGCTGGAGTCTCACTCCGTCACCCGGGCTGGAGAGCAGTGGCACACTCAGGGCCACCCCAGTATCCACCTGCTGGGCTCTGGCCATCTTTCCGCCTCAGCCTTCCAAGTAGCCAGAACTACATGCGTGCGCTATCATGCCTGGCTAATTTTTTGATTTATTGTGGAGATGGGGTTCTCACAAAATTGCCCGAACTGATCTCGAACCCACGACTCAGGCAGTGCACTTGCCTCGGCCTCCCAAGTGCTGGGTTTGCAGACTGAGCCACCGAGCCTGGCCTGGGATTTTCTTTAAGGATTAAATTACTAAAAGAATCCTTTCCCTTAGCCCCTTTATTTACCCAACTAGTTAGGAGGTGGGCATGAGATAATAATAGCTCAGAAGAATGAGATAGTGTTAGGTAAGTTGAGATTAGGATAGAGCTAGGAAGCGGGTGCGCTGGGCTGAGCAATGCATGCCAGAGGGTTTGGCATTTACCTTGTGAGTTGAGAAGAGTAAGGGGAAGTTTATACCCCATTAGAAATTCAGGAGAATTACCAGGGGCTTAAAGAGTGTGGTCTCAGCCGGGCGTGGTAGCGCGTGCCTGTAATTCCAGCTACCTGGAAGGCTGAGGCGGAAGGATCGCCAGAGCCCAGCAGGTCGAGGCTGCGGTGGCCGGGAGCGGCCACTGCGCTCCAGTCTGGGCGACAGAGTGAGACTCCAACTCAAAAATAAAATAAAATAAAGAGTGTGGTCTGTGGG
>CAUYQG010109813.1:0-27985 GCA_963574415.1 Tarsius wallacei | reverse complement strand
CTGCCTCAGCCTCCCAAAGTGCTGGGGTTACAGGTGTGACAAACCTGGCCCAAGACAACTTTTCATGACTGTACCGAGTCTGGCCTGTCGCTGTCGCTTCACGGGCACACGACATTGTGTGTGTGGCTGGCAAGCCCGGGGACACTGCAGAGCTACAAGAAAAGCACTGGGCTGGTGTTGGGTCTTGGGTCAAGTTCTCGCCTTGCCTCTGATCCTGGCCAAGTTGCTTTTCCTTGCTGGACCTTGGCTCATTCTTATGTAATGAGGTGATGGTGGCATGTCAGAGCGTAATAGTAGGGAGAAGGCCGTAGCCAAAAAGGAATTCCTTGCGTGACAAAAAGGGCATGACAGGGGCAAGAGCAAATCATAAGCCTGTGGAAGGCCGGACCAGGGGGCTGCAAGGGTTGTGGCTGCCCTGACTCACCCTCACCCACGTCCTGCAGGCTGTGTGGCTTCCGGGCCCTGGAAGCTGGATCCGTCCACTTCAAACAAAAATTCAGACCAAATTCACCTTGCTGGTTTTGTGCCAAGACGCACAGAGGCTCCAGCTCCCTTTCCTCTGCAGACTTCCAAGCTCTACACCTGGCGGTCTACACTGAGCAGGTGCCGCGATGGCTTTCAAAAGGAGAGGAGGGAAGGTTGTAGGAAGCCAGCAGTTCTGACATAATCGCAGAGTATTTTATGTCTCTCAAGAAAAAGATTAAGATTTTGCATCTGATTTCAGAGAGTTCAGGCACCCTCCCCAGGCCATCAACAAAATTCTAGTATACCACGTTATCTCAGGTCCCATCAGGTCCCATGGTGTGAAGCCCTGAGCACTCTGGCATCTGGAGGGCATTTCACAGGGTGTGAGGTGGGAGGAGAGGGCGCCCGAGGGAGGGGCGGCTCTCCCCGGCTAGAGGCACCCAGGGCCTGGGGCTGAGCGTCCACAGCTGGGCTGCTGAGTTAGCCCTGTAGTCTCCCAGCAAGCAGAAGGGACATGGGGGAAGAACCCTCCCATCGGCTTTGCTGCCCTGCGTCCCAATCCCCACCACACTGTCATCTCCCTGCTGTCTCTGCTGGTCAGCTGAGGCCAGGCTGGAGGAAGCCACAGGAACCCACCACGAGTTCAGGTCGGGCAAAGACGACACAAGGCCACCTGCAGGGTTTGCTGCCAGCTCCACTCTCGGCATCCATCCATAGCTCCACTCGAGGGAGTCCAGAGGACAGAAAGCGGCATGCAGGCTCTCGCCTACCCCACTCCCCAGTGCAGGCACCCTGGCCTGGGAGGCCTCTTGTGACGGGGCAACAGGGCCAGGCTTCCCCGTGTGGATGCCTCACCCCTGCCAATCAACCAGAGCCAGGGCTGCCTTGTCCACAGGCTGGAGCTTGCAAGGGGCTTCCGGGCCTGTAAGTGCGGCCGAGGATGGACACCCTGTGAGCTGAACAGGAGTCTGGCCTGGCACAGGCCCAGGCCCAGGCACCCTCCTCTCTCCTGGAGCCCAGGACCAGGCGGAAACCCCGTGCCTTCGGCCAGCGTGCCTCCAGGCTGACGTGCTGGGCTCTATCCAGGTCCCGGCACCACAGGGTCGCAGTAAGAGGCACACCTTGGGAGAAAACACCTGTGAGCCTGAAACTAGAGCAACTCTTTATTTAAAAGCTGTTGGCCTGCGCATGTCCTCAGTTCTACGGGAGGATATCCAGCTTGCCGAGGCCTGGGATGGAGCTGCCATGGACAATCCCTAGCCAAGTACCGGTTTTTAGATCATAAGCAATGCAGGGGAGGGGCCGGGGAGAAGAGGGTGGGCTAAGGTAGCGCCTGGAGGATCCCGTGGACGGAGGAGAGGAAGCACTCTTCCCCCTACCCTCACCCCAGCTGAGGCCTCAGGCTGCAAGTTTGAGCTCGGGGTTACCCTGCCCTCTGCTGGCTGCTGCCCTGCTGTCATCCTCTGAATTCTAACTACGCAAAGCCCTGGGCCAGTGAGTCAGAATTCTGGCTGCCTCTACTCAGGGACCTCCTTCCATGGGGACGTGTGGAACACCCCGATGCGGCTGTCCCACCCCGCCATCTACTCACTCCCCTTGAGTCAGCCCGGAACTCAGCCCCATAGACTGGAGCCCAGCAGAGACTGAGGCAATCTCTCCTTGCTCTGAGGTAGGTCTGCGGTGGGTGGGCCAAGCCTAGCTGCCTCTGGTGTCTCATGCTGGTGAGAGTACTTGCTTTCTTCAACTAGGCCAGGGGCTTCCTACTGCCCACCTGCTGAGACAGAAAGGGGTTTGGCCCAGCCAGGCACTCCTGACACAGTTTGCCACACTCAGAAAGCCCCTGTGGCTCGGCCTTGAAGTATCCCATCAGCCAGTTTCCACATCAGTCAGATCCATCACGTGCCTTCAGAGGGGTGAGACTGCAGGTCACACACACCTGTGAAGGTGAGATCCTTGGAGTGAGGAGCTTGCGGCCCACCGCACTTCTGTGCTCCCAAAAAAGAGGCCTGTCCCTTGGACACCCTGGCCAAGTAGGTCTCCAGCGTCTTCAGCAGCCGCCTTGGACTCTTCTTGGCCAACACTTCCAAGTCTGGAACAGAGAGTTGGGGAACAGACGGCATGAGAGGGGGTCTCGTGGCTCTCGCACTGGCCCTGCTGCCCCAGCCCATCCCAGGGAGAGGCGTGAAGGGGTCTCCTGCGGTGGCGATATCAACACAGAGGAAGCTGAGAAACCAGTTACAGCCACTGGGATCACGCCTACCTAGGCTGGGACAACTTCAACCTCAAATGGTCAGTCTGGCTGCTGGCCCCAGCTTACCAGTTCTGATTCAGAAAATATGCTCATGCTAAGTAGAAGGTTCAAAAGAGAGGAGAGTGGAGGCAGAGGTGGCAAAATGCAGAGGGTGGACTGATGGAGATTTGGTAAGCTGGGATTTGAGAAAGTGTGGATGCAGGAGAGGGGGCTTGCAGCCAAAACCAGTCTGGCGACCACCCTGGGGTCTCTGAGCCTAGGACACTGCGTTCAGGAGTCTTGTCTTCCCCAGAAGAAAGGGCACACCTTTGAGGACAAAGCCCGCGTCTGAGATGGTCTTCCGCTGCGTCCTCCAGACATGTGCCAGGTGGAGGAATGTGGCGGCGTAAAAGCTGTTCACCACTGGGATGACCTTCTGCTGCCGGTTGCACTCCCTGCAGGACGAGGGACCTGCTCAGAAGCAGACAGAGGCCAACACCCACGTGCCCTCCTGCCCTCCCTCCTGGACCCAGGACGTCCCCACCACTTCTCAGGCCACCCACATCAGGGTCACAGTGGGGAGGAGAGATGTGCTGGGAAACCGCTGCAGGGGACTCTGTCCAGGAGCCAGGGTGGCTGGGAGGAAGACGCAGGAGCAGAAGCGAGCAGGCTCCATGGGGCCACTAGAGTTGGCCGGTGGCTGGGGACTCACCTGGAGAGACACTCCTCCCTCAAGGCCTGGATGGCGATGCGGGTGATGTTCACAGACATCAGACAGAAAGGGAATTGCTGGAATGGAGGGAGCACCTGGTCAGCGGCAGCCCCAGCACTCACCGTGTGTGTGTTCTGCCGTTGTTGGCAGCCCAGCATGGTCGGTCACTAGCAACGACAGCCCCAGGGCCAGCAGCTGATGTTGCTGTTGCTTATACTTGACTTCCCAACATCTTACAGATAAGGAACAAAGGCTCAGCCTTAAACAACTTTCCTAAGCCAAGGGAACCAGGATTCCAAGGGATGCTATCTGCTCCAAAGTGGGCGTGACAGCCTGTGCTAGTTCTCAGCATCATCAGCCCGGCCCATCAGCTTCACGAGACCCACTCTCCGTGCTGCCAGGGATGGCCCACGTCATCCCCTGGGGCTAAGATGGACACAGAGAAGTGACGCTCAGTTCTCCAACAAACTGTATGTTCTCAAAGGCGCCTCTCCCCTTCTCTGGGCTTCTGGTCATCTGTGTGCTCAGGAGCCCCTCACCCAGTAGCAGACAAAGAAGATGCAGGTAGGCAGGAGGTCAGCCCTGACTTATGGCATGCCTCGCCTGTCAACAAGAGGCCTGAGGCTGTGCAGAGCTGACTCCTGAGAGTCAGTTACACGTAGCTATTTAAATAAATTAGCAAAATGAAAAATTTTGTATTAACTGTATTATTATTATTATTATTATTTATTTTTTTCTTTTTTTTTTGAGTTGGAGTCTCATTCTGTCACCCAGACTGGAGGGCAGTGGCCGCTCCCGGCCACCGCAGCCTCGACCTGCTGGGCTCTGGTGATCCTTCCACCTCAGCCTTCCAAGCAGCTGGAACTACAGGCACGCGCTACCGCGCCCGGCTAATTTTTGATTTATTGTAGAGATGAGATCTCGCCAAGTTGCCCAGGCAGGTCTCGAACCCGCGGGCTCAGGCAATCCACTCACCTCAGCCTCCCAAGGCACGGGATTACAGGCTGAGCCACCGAGCCAGGCTTGATTTGGTTTTTCAAAAAATGTATATGATGCTAGAGGGGTAAGAATGGCTATGACAGCAAGAAAACTAGAGTTTGGACTGAGTGGAATTGATTTAAGTTTTGTAAACAGATTTTCCAGATTACATTGGTGAGTACGATTACCTGAGTCTTAGGTGAGTGTTTCTTTAGACTATAAAAGTATCTTTAAAGAAAAAAATAAAATATAGAAATAAAAAGTGGTTCTTAAAATATCAGCAGAAGTAAAAAAGAATAAGAGGGACAAAAATAAAGGCTTAAAGATAGATGAAAAAGCTTATGTAATTTGCAATAGAAATTACAAAATCATCTAACTCTCATTTCAGTCCTGTGAAATATACTGATTTATTTTCCTGTAGAATCACTGAGCTTCAACTCAAACTTGAGAACTCCCTCACTGAACTGGAACAACTCCGTGAGTCCCGACAACATCAAATGCAGCTTGTTGATTCCATAGTTCGTCAGCGTGATATGTACCGTATTTTATTGTCACAGACAACAGGAGTTGTTATTCCATTGCAAGGTTGGTTTTTATACATTATCTTAAAGAATATTTTAGAAATGTGTATAAGGGGATGAATTTTACAACAATAAGCAGCTATTCTAATGGTAGCTTCAAATTTTATCGATTGTAAAACATTTTATGTATCATTAAGAAAGAAGAAATGCTTATTACTTTTGTTGAAAAATGTACATCTTCCAATCAGTTGCAAAATGTATTTTGCTTATACTTTAACATTTAATCTGTAAATAATAAATTATCTCTACTCAGAAACCAAAAATAATCTTAATACATTGTTTAGTAGGTTCCTTGTTTCAAAACTCCTATAATCTTACAATTTTAAATAAGTATAGCTTGTTGATTTGGTAATGATCTATTTGATTAAAACTGGTTTACGAAAGCCAACAAAGCATTTTATCAGTCTTTTTTCTTTTCTGAAGCTTCAAACATAGATGATATTTCTCTTGTGTCAACTCCAAAACGTTCAAGTACATCACAGACGGTTTCCACTCCTGCTCCAGTACCTGTTATTGAGTCAGCAGAGGCTATAGAAGCTAAGGCTGCCCTAAAACAGGTAAAAAGGACACCTGTGTCTTGGGTTGGGTTTTTAGCAAACTCAGTGTCGTCTTCTAATAATTTCCAATTTTTAGTTGCAGGAAATTTTTGAAAACTACAAAACAGAAAAAGCAGATAACGAAAAAATACAAAATGAACAGCTTGAGAAACTTCAAGAGCAAGTTACAGATTTGCGATCACAAAATACCAAAATATCTACCCAGCTAGATTTTGCTTCTAAACGGTAAATTTTCATTTGTTCAAAATTAATAAAGTCTTAAGTGTTATACTTTAGTATCCAAAGCAATCAAATTCAAGAATTGATTTGCAACAGTGTTGCTTTTTTGTGAATCATGTTCCAGAAGGAGAACCTGTGGTAGTTCATTTTTTAATATTGATTAATGATTCTCCTAGACAGTGTGCTAAGGGATTAACTTATTCAATAAGTTAATAAGTTGGACTTCATATGAGGAATGCTGCTAGATTCCCTTCCTGAGATTGAAGGACCTGTTGTTTCTGTAAGGACTTAGTTTTTTTATAAATATACTAAAGGATGAAGAAATGGGAGCACATTTTATTGTCTTTTTATTCTAGGTAGAAGAGAAGCGAGTGCTAGGTAATTTTAGGAAGATTCACTGTCTTAATTACTTCCAAAGAAATAATAATAGATTTCATTCCATGGTTAATTGTTACTAGATTCATTGAATGATTGTTAGTTTAGCATGTTTGGACAAAATTTATATAGTATATGATTAAACTATGTTTCTGTGAGGATACAGCAGGCAGTTGCCCCTATACGTCTAATAGTTCAAAACTCCCAGTCAGAAAGCACTTTTTTCCCACTATGTTGATACCTCTCGTCACCCATTTCTAACCTTTCAAGTACGCAAGAAATTAAAATGAAGGATTATAGAGGAAAAAGGGATTAACAAAAATCAATCACTGACCATGCATAAATATCTTAACTTCCATGCTGGGTGTCTAGTGTATCAACATTGTGTTGGCATTATTTTGAATAGATTAGTTGTTGTGAAGTTGTGAAGTTCTTCAAATAACTAAGCTAGTATACAATATTTCAGTTGCTTACCAAATTTTTTTTTTGTACAAGCTATGAAATGCTACAAGATAATGTTGAAGGATATCGTCGAGAAATAACATCACTACATGAGAGAAATCAGAAACTCACTGCAACAACTCAAAAGCAGGAACAGATCATCAATACAATGACTCAAGATTTGAGAGGAGCAAATGAAAAACTAGCTGTTGCAGAAGTGAGACAATAGCCCTCATCTGACTTGCATTATAAGTTGCATATGACATTTCTTTGGTTTTTACTTTTATTTTACTTATTGATATTATTTAGATATTTAAGAAATTTGTGGATTACAAATCTTTTTTACATAGTTTGCTAATAGCCAGTCGTGCATTAGTGGAGTGATCGTTTTTATTAAGATTGAAGAGGAAAGAAGTTTTGTTTTTCTGCTTTACTAAGATTGTCTTACAAGTCTTTCATTTCAAAACAAATTAGTTTTTCAGTGTTTGTCCAGTAATAACAAAGATGAATATATTATCTGTTCTTGCTCATCTCTATAAAAGACAATATAAAAATTGCATTGTATTGGTGTATTTTCTAAATTTTACCTCAAACGTAAATGTCTGAAATTAACAATATTTCCAACTAAATTCTTAGTTCTGTGATACATTTTTTATACAGTACTTTACTTTTTTATTAAGTTTTTTCTCCCATCTTTGTTTTGTTATTACTTGTGAGCCAGGTAGATTTATCCCCATTTTACCTGTGTAAAAAAGACTCAAGAGCTAAATAAGTAATTTGCCTATTTTGGGACAGTCATGAGAGATGGATTGATTCAGACTTGAACCCAGGAGTTCTAATTCTATTGGCTTTATTTTTTCATTTTTTTTTACTCCTCCATTTTGATAAATGGGCAGCAGCACTTTTTCAGACTGGTGGAGTAATTTTTTTGATTGATAATTTATCTGAATGTGTATAAATATGAATTCCTTGAGAATATTGATTTTCAAAGCACTCTCACACTCTGAGTACCTCTGAGAGTCAGAATATACTCTTTATGAGGGAAAAAAGTTAAATAGATCAGTCATCACTTTCAAACAGGTACTTTAGAAATCAATTTGGATTTTAAAACTTGGATAGTTTAATAGTATGCAGGTATCCACTATAGATAGTTATACAACTTTTTTACTTTAGCGTTTTAGATTTTTTTTGCTGTTGTTTTTAAAGTCTGATTTGTTAGAGCAAAAAAAATCATGAGTATTTATAGTAACTGAAAGATTTTTAATCTACTCCCAATAATTTTTGTTTCATATTTTAGCATATGAAACAAAGTGTTGTATTTTCTTGTACAATGAGGAAGTATAGTCTCCAAATAGCATTAAGAAATATGTTGTAGTGAATGAATCGTTTTAATTTATAATTCTATTAATGCATTTTACACAATGTTTTTCAACATTTTGTTCTTTCATTTACATTTATTTTAAGGTAAGAGCAGAAAATTTGAAAAAGGAAAAGGAAATGCTTAAATTGTCAGAAGTTCGTCTTTCTCAGCAAAGAGAGTCTTTGTTAGCTGAACAAAGGGGGCAAAACTTGCTGTTAACTAATCTGCAAACAATTCAGGTAACCAAATAAAAAGCTCATGTAGAAAAAATTTATGAAAGTTAAGTTTAAACAGTTTTATCTTTGTATTCTCTCCATTTTTTTAATTAGAAACTTTTCTGTCACTTTTGTCATTCATTATCATGATCTTTGGGATTTATTAAGATATTTCAGTATTTTGAATAAAACATTGAAAGAGAATTGATTGAAACTGTGCAATTGATAAGTTTGATACTCAGTTCTATATTTATAGGGTCCTATACAAGTTAACTATTTATGAGATTAATCCTTTGGTTTTTATTTTTCTTAAAAACTTTCTTGGTGAGTAATCTAGATTTTAACTTCTTCCTGTTTGTATTCCTGTAATTATCTGTAGACTTTAATTTTCCTTGTATTGTTGTTTTTTACTTTTTTCTTACACGTAACCAAAAATCTTTTCTTTACTTTAGGGAATACTAGAACGTTCTGAAACAGAAACCAAACAAAGACTTAGTAGCCAGATAGAAAAACTTGAACATGAGATCTCTCATCTGAAGAAGAAGTTGGAAAATGAGGTGGAACAAAGGCATACGCTTACTAGAAATCTAGATGTGAGTCTCAGTGTTCTGAATTTCTGTAGTTTACATTCAGTAATTAATCTGGTCTGTGAACACACTGCCATCTAAGCTGAAGCATGGTTTTTAAAAAACTTCTTACACAGTTTTCCTTGCCTCATTGTATGCCTTGTTTGTATGTGTGTATCTTTTTTTTTTTTTTTTCTTTTTGAGTCAGAGTCTCACTGTCACCCAGGCTTGGAGTACAGTGGCATGATCACAGCTACCACGGCCTCAACCTGCTGGGCTCAGGTGATCCCAGTCTCAGTTTCCAAGTAGCTGGGACTACAGGCATGCACCACCTCACCTGGCTAATTTTTTGGTTTATTGTAGAGACAAGGTCTCACCGTGTTGCCAGGCTGGTCTCAAACTTCTGGGCTCAGGCAGTCCTCTCTCAGCCTCCCAAAGTGCTGGGCTTATAGGCGTGAACCACTGCACCCACCCAGCTACCTAGTAATTTTTGATTGGGTGCCATACATTGTGAGTTTACACTGTTGGGTGCTGGATTTTTTTTTATTCCTTTCAATCATCTTGAGCTTTGTTCTGGGATATAGTAAGATTAATTAAAAATTATTGCATTCTTTTGAGTCTTGCTTTTTATGATGTATTAAGTGGACTCAGAGCATTGTTCACTCTAGGACTAATTATTCTCCACTACTGAGGCAACACTTTCCTAGTACTACTAACAGTATCCAATAAAATTAAGGGTTTTTTTCAGTCTCACGGCTGGAAACAGGTATTATTCTTGACTTTCTTTGAGTACCAGGTACTTGAAGTGCCTTTGATTCTTTCCTCTGTTTGGGGTAAGCTCCTTCATGCATGCAATGATCACTACTCTGTTGAATACTCAGTGAGGACCCTCTAGATCTCCAGTGTACTCTGTATGCAACTCTCTTCTCTCTGATACTCTGTCGTATGAGCTTGAGCTGCTTTAGTGTCCCTGGAGTCTCAGGTCTGTGTTCTATTGTCAGTGAGTCTCCTCATCTGTGCCTCATTTCTCTTGCCCTTTGTCATAGCCTGGAAACAAAATTGAGTCAGGGCAATCGTGGTGCTCCTCTTTTTTGTTTCCTGTCTTCGGGATCTCATTTGTTGTCATGCATTTTGTCTAGTGTTTTTGACTGTTTCAAGTGGGAAGGTAAATCTGTTTTTTCTTTCTCTGTCTTGGCCAGAGTTCCAAGGCTCTGTAAAAAAAAAAATGACTTGAACCTCTTGTTACTTGGGAACCTAAAGATAGTGTTTACATAGTTAACATATTTTATCTTTTAGGTTCAACTTTTAGATACAAAGAGACAATTGGATACTGAGACAAATCTTCATCTTAACACAAAAGAACTATTAAAAAATGCTCAAAAGGAAATTGCTACATTGAAACAGCACCTCTGTAATATGGAAGTCCAGCTTGCTTCTCAGTCTTCTCAGAGAACTGGTAAAGGTAAATAAATAAGTAGACTGATAAAATAGTGAACAGAATAAGTATTTCTTTAGGTTTATAATGTGTTTTGTAAGTAAATAGCCTTATTTGTGGATGCTAGTAAAAGGAAAAATACAAAATTTTTTTAAAAACTTTAACTCTTTATATAGTAAAACTCACTTTGGGACTTAGACTAATAAATTGTCAGTCTTGAAATATTCAAAATAGTTCTGCTTGGTACCTGACCAGTGTATATTCTGCTTTCCATTTCTTGAAACTTTAAAAATTAATCTTCTTAAGAAGGATTTTATATGAATTTTTAATCCTTTCCCTTTTGAGATCAGGTTATTTACCAAATCTGTAATGGCAAGTTTCACTTAAAGAAATAGCTCCTTTAAAGTAGTATTCCTAATTTTTGTTCATTTGGAGCCTCAAGTAAAAAATTGGTTTCATTAGATTTTTCTTCCCTTTGTAAATACTCCATTTCAAATTCAAAGTCTTTGTGTCCAGGAAATTTTTGGATATGGTTTTATTTCTTTTTTTTTTTTGAGTTGGAGTCTCACTCTGTCGCCCAGACTGGAGTGCAGTGGCACGCTCCCAGCCACCGCAGCCTCAACCTGCTGGGCTCTGGTGATCCTTCCACCTCAGCCTTCCAAGGAACTGGAACTACAGGCACACGCTACCATGCCTGGCTAATTTTTTTTTTATTTATTATAGAGATGAGGTCTCACCAAGTTGCCCATTCGGGTCTCGAACCTGCGGGCTCAGGCAATTCACTCACCTCGGCCTCCCAAAGCGCAGGATTACAGGCTGAGCCACCGAGCCCGGTGGTTTTATTTCTTAATAGAGGGAAAATAATACGTGTATACAGATAGTCCCCCACAATTTTTCACCATGGCAGTGGTGCAAAAGCAATACCCATTCAAGAGTGCAATATTTATTCAGTAAATTATTTATTCAGTAAATTGCCTGAGCTATCCAATACTTGATTATACAATAGGCTTTGTATTAGACGATTTTGCCCAACTATAGGTTAATATAAGTGCTCTGAGCACATTTAAGGTAGACTAAGCTAAGCTATGACATTCAGTAGGTTAGGTATATTAAATGTATTTTCAACTTAATGATAGTTTCAACTTATGATGGGTTTATCGGGATGTGTTATAAGTCAAGGAGCATCTGTGTATATGTGTATGTATACAATACATAGATATCTGATACATATATATAATGGATTTATGGTTACCTAATTTTGATATTATGTGATAAGAAAATATTCTTTTCAACCTATAATTTATGCCCTTTTTATGTATTTTAGATACAACAAAAATTGGGCTAAATGATTAAGATTTAATGTTTTACAGTAAATAATGCTTAAAAAATTAAGAGTTCAGTTCTTTCCACATAGCTACCTCAGTTAGTGGAACTATTTGAGGTTCTCTTTTAAATATCCTTTTCTTAATTTTCATTACAGCAGATTTCAAATATTTGAATTTCTTTTGAAGTAACATGACAAAATACCTGTTTGTTTTTATTTTGATATTCAGCATGGAATGAAATATACTTTCTAGGTAGTTAAGTATTTCCGTATTTGAACCTTAAGTGCTAATTTCACAAACTCTCTGATAACAGTCACCTCTGATACTATTTAAGATATTAATTTTAATAAAATGATCATATCTTTTAGGTCAGCCTACCAGCAAAGAAGATATAGATGATCTTCTGAGTCAGCTAAGGCAGGCAGAAGAGCAGGTGAATGACTTGAAGGAGAGACTCAAAACAAGTACTAGTAATGTGGAACAGTATCGAGCAATGGTTACTAGTTTAGAAGAATCCCTGAACAAGGAAAAACAGGTATGTACAATTCTGAACTCAATCTGAACACATTTATTAATTTTTTTTTTAATTTGGAGTCTGTTAAATAAGGCACTGTGATCTGAATTTGACTAACATAATTGCTCTTAACCTCCTGTAAGTACTTAAGTATAATAAGCCAGATAAAACAAACATACACAGAATTCATGAAGTAAAGGAGAGGGTATAATTGCTATAGAAAGGTATGGTTCAAATGTTGAGGAGGAAAAGAGGTAAGGGAAGTTGTCTCCTGGGTATGCATGATTTCTCAAGATGGAATTTGTGCAGAGCCCTGAATGAAAGTATTATCTGGATTGTAAAATATAGTAGAAAAGTATTCCATGTAGTTGGATCCTTCAGCCAAAGTAGAAAGCCTTCAGATGATGACAATTTGAGTAGTGTATTGAATTTGTGAAGTAAAATAGTGGGGAATATAATTATGAAACTAGTTGAGAACCAAATGTGAAAGATTTTGAATATCATAATAAATAATCTGTAAGTTCACTAAGAGCCATTGATTTTCTATTAGCAAGCCATAATAAGATTTTTTTTCTTATTTCTTTTTTTTTTTTTTGCTTAGAAAGTTAATGTGGTATATTGGAAGAGACAGGGTTCATTTTGGAGGCTATAGCAGTAGTCTAGGGCCACAATTTTTAAAGGCTCTTGTGGCTTGCATTAATGGATAGAAATTAAAATGTGTGAAGAAAATATCTTTCAATGGTAGAATGGATAGATTTGGCAAGGGTATGCGAGGATTGAGGGAAAAATGAGAGATTGGAAATTTTACTTCAAAATAGAAAAATTTTGGCCAGTAGTCAAGGTGCAAAGTAATTTTTCCTTATTGATTTGCATGCTATTTCTGTTGTTGAATCCTCAAATCACACGTGATGGTTCTTTTTCTAACATAAGACAAACATTTATTTTAGTACTTCTCACATTTGTACTTCTCACATTGAGATTTGGAGAAGATAATTAAATTTGTATAATTTTTATATTTTACTGTTTGTAATGTGATGAAGGTGACAGAAGAAGTACATAAGAATATTGAAATTCGTTTAAAAGAGTCAGCTGAGTTTCAGACACAACTGGAAAAGAAGTTGATGGAAGTAGAGAAGGAAAAACAAGAACTTCAGGATGAGAAGAGAAAAGCCATCGAGAGCATGGAACAACAGGTAAATTAGGTTTTAGCCATATTAAGTTTTTTCTTATATATTTGATTTGGATCATTTTACCTAGTTCATTAGTTACCATTTAGTTCATATCAACAGAAATTTATTGAACACATAGGCAGCAACTTTAGTTTTACTCTTCCCTTTGTATCTGTATATATTTTGTTCTGAAAATTTTAGACTACCTTACAGAAGTGGGTGTCTGTGCTTCTTTTAGAAGCCTCTACCTGAGACAGTTAGGGCATTGATATAGAGTTGTAAAGTTGTACATTAGATTATAATCAGGTTATAACTTTTAAATTTAGCGGTTGTCCTTTGGGCTAATTGGATCTTTAAAAATTTTTATTTAGTACAGTAATGCAGTATAGTATTTTCAGGTGAGTTTGCTATTAACTCTGGTTTTAATCTTGTTCTTTCTACTTAGTTATCTGAGTTGAAGAAAACACTTTCTAGTGTTCAGAATGAAGTACAGGAAGCTCTTCAGAGAGCAAGCACAGCTCTAAGTAATGAGCAGCAAGCCAGACGTGACTGTCAGGAACAAGTAAGTGTTGCTCTCAGAGCCAATTATTGAGAAATGAGGTTTGATCCTAGAGAGTGGTTCCTGAGGTATATTTATACATTTTGGGGACTGGGGGATCTTACAAGAAAAGTATAAATGAAAGGTAAAAATAAATAGCGTGCCATTCATTAACAAAGCAATCTTGACAAGTGTGAAAAATTGTTAAAACAAGAGTAAAAAACTAAAATGTTTACTTGTTCTCATTTGTGAACATTTTTTACTACTTTGGTCCTTTGCTAGATCTTGTTGTAAAATTGTATTACAAACAAAATAGAGATAACTTTCTTTAGCAAAACAAGGACTTCTTGATAACATTTTAAATGTATTGCTGAGCTTATACAGGTTTCTATACACCACTTTTTATAAAACTTTTTAAAAGCAACATCTCATTATTTTAAGTATATATATATATGTGTGTGTACAGGCACATATATAAAGCTATGTTTACAAACAAGAAATGATAAGACAATTCAGTAAAGTGAGAGTTATTAAAGTGATAGGATAGAAAAAGAATACATGAAAAGATATTAGTAAAGTTCTCATTTTTAAGTCGGTTAGTATGTTAATACCTATTCCTTTGGTCATGTTCTTTATTTCTTATATATAACATATATGCATCAGTAAAAATGGAATAGAGAAGAATGCCCTCAAAAGTAAATTAGTTAAAAATAGGTTTCCCTTGGCTTATTGCCAAACAACTTAACATTGGAAATCAAAATCAAATAATGTATCTATTCTATATCCAAATAAATTATTTTAATTTCTCTTTGTTTTCTTTAAGTTTGTGTGAGTATGCTTGCATTCTATATAGCTGACTTATATTAGGTTTTTTCTTTTAAAAAAAAGTTTGTTCCAAGTTGCTGCATAGTCTTCTAAGTTTTGTTATTATCAGTTCTTAGGCCAGGCTCAGTGGCTCAGCCTATAATCCCAGCACTTTGGGAGGCCGAGCAAATGCATTGCCTGAGCCTGCGGGTTTGAGACCAGCCTGGGTAACTTGGCGAGACCTCGTCTCTACAATAAATCAAAAATTAGCCGGGCATGGTAGTACATGTAGTTCCATCTACGTGGAAGGCTGAGGCGGAAGGATCGCTGGAACCCAGCAGGTTGACACTGGGATGGCCGTGAGTGTGCCATTGCACTCCAGCCTGGGCAACGGAGCAAGACTCCAACTCAAAAAAAAAAAAGTTCTTTAATATTTCATTAAGTAGCTGTAGCAGATACAGTTCCATTTTCATTGTTTTCCTATTTTGCTACTTTTAGGTTGTCTATACTTTTATTATTTTAAAAGCTGCAATGTGCATTTTTCCAAAAGTACTGATGAGCTTTATGGACTTTCAATCTTTGGTGTCAATGGGGGAATAATTTCTTGCAGGCTAAAATAGCTGTGGAAGCTCAGAATAAGTACGAGAGAGAATTGATCCTACATGCTGCTGATGTTGAAGCTCTACAAACTGCGAAGGAACAGGTTTCAAAAATGACATCAGTCCGTCAGCATTTGGAAGAAACAACCCAGAAAGCAGAATCACAGTTGTTGGAGTGTAAAGCATCTTGGGAGGAAAGAGAGAGAATGTTAAAGGTATTGTTGTAGATCATGATAGAGTATTCTGGAGAATGAGATCATTTTTTTTCCTTAATGTACATTGGAAAATTTGTTGTTATGATTGACTTTTGGCTTCCAGGATGAAGTTTCTAAATGTGTGTCTCGTTGTGAAGACCTAGAAAAGCAAAACAGATTACTTCATGACCAGATTGAAAAATTAAGTGACAAGGTAGTTGCCTCTGTGAAGGAAGGTGTACAAGGTTCATTGAATGTATCCCTCAGTGAAGAAGGAAAATCCCAAGAACAAATTTTAGAAATTCTCAGGTAATCAAATGTTCTTAATGCTTCATTTCTGTGGTATAACAACTGAAATGAAATAAATTAGAGTGGGGTTATACACAATTTTGATAAAAGGCTCATTTTTTTAACTGGCCAACAAACCCATAACTTTTTTCATTTAGACATATTAAATAAATGACTTTAAATTTGAATCTGATAATATGAATTTGAGCAGCATCCTTTTGAAAAACTAAATGTCTTTCAGACCATTTTAAAGATATACATTTCAAAGCCAAAAGCTATGATAAAAAAATAGCATCTCCCATTATTTATTATTAATGAAAACATGAAAATAATTATTAAAGTGTATGATTTTTGTTATCTTAGAAATTACCCAAGTTTTGAAATATTGGTTTTTTAAAATTCAAATAAAGTTTTAGTATCTGGGTTCTTACAGGTTTATACGACGAGAAAAAGAAATTGCTGAAACTAGATTTGAGGTGGCTCAGGTTGAGAGTCTGCGTTATCGACAAAGGGTTGAACTTTTAGAAAGAGAGCTACAAGAACTGCAGGATAGTCTAAATGCTGAAAGAGAGAAAGTCCAGGTATGTATACTAAGCTTTAAGGAAGCAATTGTTTAATCAAAAGAAAAGAGCTTATTTATGTTTCTACCACTTAATGTAGCATAAAATTTAATTTGAAGTAACAATTCTTCCTAGGCTTGTAGATTTATTAAATGTTTGTTAAACACTGATATCATGGTTAAGAGTGAAGGTTCTTTAACCAAACTGCCTGTTTTCCATTTTTAGCTTCATACCCTTAGCTTTGTGGCCTTGGGTACATTTTTTAACTTCCTTGTTCTTGGTTTCTTCATCTGTAATATTTGAATAATGATAATTAAGATTATGTTAGTTTATGCACACAAAACAATTAGAACTATATCTGATATATAGTATATGCTTAATAAATTCCAGCTATCATAATTAATTCTAGTTATCATTGTTTATATATCTAGGTAGTAATTCTTTGGTAAAATGATAGATCAAAACTGCTATGTAATATTTCTTTCTCAGCAAAGGAGCAAAAAAATAGTCAAAACTAGCAACCAAAGAAAGAAAAAGAAAGTACTATAGTGAAATGGATGATTGTAACATAAGTTCAACTTCTTATCCCATGCTACCACCCAAAAACTTATTGTTGAGTTACATCATTCTAAGGAGGTACAGTAATATACCCCACATCTAAAAGGAAGGAAATGAAGATGTTAAAATATGTAACTTCTTTTAACTGATAAGTAGTTTTAATGACTGATATGAAAAACCACTGAACAGAGAAACTAGATAGTTAGATTTATGGGATTTATGTTTTCAGCAGATGCTGAAAGTTCCAGAATATGTGCTATTGAGAAAACAATCCAAATTCCATTCTGTCTCACCATGGAAGTGATAAACAGACCCCCTAGTGCAATGGAGCTAATGCTTGGAAGAAAATAGGGCAGAATCAGGGTTTCTAACAAGGATTGCATATTGTCTCAGTCTCTTCTGCTTCCTTTGCTACTTCTTTGGCCTATAGAAAAGCAAATACTAGAAAATGCCCAGCCTGTGAACAAGTTCAGAGGGGAAAACCAGTTCGTAGGTACAAGAGAAAAAGAATCAAGAAGTAACACATGTTACTTCAAAAATAATCTAATATCTGTTTGAGCATGAGCAGTATTGTGAAATATGCTGTAGCTTTAAAAGTAGTGGGGGAAGAAAGTAACATCATGGGCAAAAGGTGAACAAATTATACCCAATAAGAAGAAAAAAAGTTCTTCACAGTTGAACAGATACTCAGTAAAATTGCTCAAAACCGAAGTGATGAAATAACAGAACAAAATGAATTCTGAACAAGAGGGAAGAAACTGAAGATAAAAAAACATCATCTTAGCACTATTATAAATTCAGTGTAGCAAGGAAAATGAATACAGAAGACTGAATAGAAGACTAGATTGATGGTTTTACCTAATGTTAATACTAGTTATTTATTTGTTGGTGGGATTTGTAGTCTTTTTACTTTCATCTTTGTAATTTCTTGCTTTTATTTAAACTCTTTGCAATTAGCATGCATCATAGAAAAATAAATATGTAAACTTTCAAAACTTTCCATTTTGAAAGTTGAAACTTGCCTCCTCTCTATATTGTTATAGGAAAGATTATAACTGGTAGGAAAAGTTAGCCTTTCAACTATTTTTAGATGTTGTTGTGTATATCTATTTGGAATCTTAGGTAACTGCAAAAACAATGGCTCAGCATGAAGAGCTGATGAAGAAAACTGAAACAATGAATGTAGTTATGGAGACCAATAAGATGCTAAGAGAAGAAAAGGAGAGACTGGAACAGGATCTACAGCAGATGCAAGCAAAGGTTTGTAACTTAGTCATCAAGTGAAGGCATGTTATTATTTTTAATAATATAATGAATGAATTTCTATATTAGTTGTTAAAACACTATTGGCACTGTTTTCAGGTGAGGAAACTAGAGTTAGATATTTTACCCTTACAAGAGGCAAATGCTGAGCTGAGTGAGAAAAGCGGTATGTTGCAGGCAGAGAAGAAGTTACTAGAAGAGGATGTCAAACGCTGGAAAGCACGTAACCAGGTAAATGCAGTTAACCCTATTCCAAACATAGAAACATGTTGATTTTAAATAATAGGGTAAAATTTAGGGAGTTAAAAATATTTGAAGAACCAGTGAAAATTATTGTGAAAGAATAATATGTTATCAAGTATATATGTGGCAGATGTTAAACTTACAATTCAATATATTAAAATTTTTTATCATAGCTTGAATTTTGCTACTGTTGTTGTTGAGTCAGGGTCTGACTCTATCTCTGTCTCCCAGACTGGAGCAGAATGGTGTGATCCTGGCTCACTACAGCCTTTACCTCCTGGGCTCAGGCGATTCTTCCACCTCAGCCTCCCTAGTAGCAAAGACTACAGGCATGTACCACCATGCCTGGCTAATTTCTTTATTTTTTTGTAGAGGCAAGTTCTCACTATGTTGCCTAGCTGGTCTTGAACTTGTGGGCTCAGGTGATCCTCCCACCTCAGTCTCCCAAAGTGCTGGGGTTACAGGGTGAGCCACTGCACCCAGCCAGTTTGGTTATTTTTAAAAAGTGGATAATTAATTTCCTGTGACTCCAAAGTTTTAGGCTTTCACATCATCTATAAAATACTTTAATATGTGAAAATTGGAATTTGTACAGTTGATTGGAGTGCTTTAAGAAGGCTTATTCACTGGAACCTTCTTGGGGGGAGAAACCATATACATAATGTGGTAGAAACTCCACCTCTATTCAGACAGAAGACTGAAAATCTGCTTTGCACATACAGTTATGTGGTTTGTGTGTGAGACTTTATTAACCTCTCTTAGCTACAGTTTTCCTCTTTAGTAAAATGAGGATATAATACCACTCTTATTGTCACAAAAATTAAATGATGTAAAGCAGTTTACCTTAGAAAATATTTGTGTGTTTGTTTCAATTTCAATGTATTTCATATTTTTTTTTCCTTATAAATGTCACTTTAGTGAAATTAGATACTTAATAATAAAAGTATTTTACGATTCTTTTACTTTGCCTCATTGTAACTAATGTGAAATGTTTCTTCACAAATACTGAAAAATAATGAGCTGCTAATGACACTTACGTTTTGGCTAGCTTTAGCTAACAAATTAAAGCTTTGTTTGCTCTTAATGTCTTGTTTGGTACTTGATCAATTACTTTGCATGTGGGACACCTAACATACACATAATTAGATATTCCACCATTTTACTATTAGAACATTTATTTCATAAAACTAAAAAACCAAGTATGCATTTTTGTTACTCTAGCATCTAGTAAGTCAGCAGAAAGATCCAGATACAGAAGAATATCGGAAGCTCCTTTCTGAAAAGGAAGTTCATACCAAACGTATTCAACAATTGACTGAAGAAATTGGGAGACTTAAAGCTGAAATTGCAAGGTATATGGAAAACAACCTCAAATCATATATAGTAAAGTTTATTTCAACTCTTTTGTGTGACTCCCCAGTTGCTTCCTGGTTTTTCTGTTTCTCTGTGGAGTCAAGCAAACAGTGATTTAATTTTATGCCTTCATATATAAAATATATATGAGGATATTGTTCTCATAATAGGTAGTTATTTCTCTATATCTCATTATTGTTCTTTAGAAAGCTGTTCATTATAAGTCTAAAGCTAAATTAAATTTGTTTTCTAGATAGCTGTCAATATAATTTTTACAAATAGGGTTTTTTTAATACTTCTTTTGCTTAGCTTTTATATGTGAATCTTTAAGGGAAGTTTTTAAGTTAAATTTTTTCTTAAATGAACTTATAGTGAAGTATTGCCCTCTAAAGATAAAAAATTAAATATTAGTGTTTCTTTAGTATAACTTTTCCATTCCATTGCCCCTATTTATATATTGCATTATAGCTTATAAATTATTGTAAGGTATATTCTCTTTATAACAGTAGTCTGGCATGTTCAGTAGGTGAGATATTTTTTAATCTTAGAGATGAGGAAGATCCAGAAAGATTGACTACCGAATGTTATAGAGTTAGTTGTTAAACCCATACTCTTAATTCAGATCATCTGATTTCAAGTCCAGTTTATGATACAGGGATTGTCAAACTATAACCCACAGGCCAAGTCTAGCCCATGACTTGTTTTTGTACAGCTTATAAGCAAAGAATGATTTTTACATTTTTAAAAGTTTTGTTTAAAAAAAGAAGAGGAACATGCGAGAAAGATTGCATGTGGCCCACAGAGCCTAAAATATTTACTCTAGCCCTTTACAGAAACAGTTTGACAGCACCCGATACAGTAGAAAGAATGTAAGTTTTGCTCTCAAACGGGTCTGAATTAAACTCTAGGTGCCATCACTTGATTTTACTTTGTAAAATTGTACATGGTACTTGACCACGCACAGTAGCTTAGTAGTAGCTCAGTTTTCTTCACCTCTAAAATGGACATGTGAGCCTCTGTAGTAAGGTCTTTCCAAAGGACTATAAATTTGTAAGTTAAGTGATTAATCCTTTGAAGTATATGTCTTTTAGGGTTTTAAATAAACTGTTATTAAGTAACACAATGTAAACTTTTTTGAAGTATTTCAAAATTTGAAAAAAAACTACATATTTAGTTTTTTTTTCTTTTCCCCCATTTCTTAAAGATCAAATGCAAGTCTGACTAACAACCAAAACTTAATTCAGAATCTGAAGGAAGACTTAAATAAAGTAAGAACCGAAAAGGAAGCCATCCAGAAGGACTTAGATGCCAAAATAATTGATATCCAAGAAAAAGTTAAAACTATTACTCAAGTCAAGAAAATTGGACGTAGGTACAAGACTCAATATGAAGAACTTAAAGCACAACAGGATAAGGTACTTTTAGAAACTGTTTTCTCTTTTTTAAAAATTATGTTTTATTTACGTGAATAAGGAAGTTAGACACAGAAAGCAGTTAACACACAGTGAAGAAAATTTAAAAGAGCGAGTTTCTTTTACCAGAGAATTGCCCTAAGAATTCCACATATACACCCAGTTAAAATGAACATGGAGGCTTGTGAGAAGCTTTTCTTTAAAACAAAAAAAATTAGGATGACTCTTACAAAATCTTATTTCTTTATAATTGTCAATATTACTGGTTTTAGATTCTAAAATCATGTGTAAACATATATGATATCTTTATTTGGTTTAAGATTGGTTCTTTTAATATGTCCAAAAGTGCATTATAAACTCAGAGATCTTGATAAAATCTAGATATTTAGTTCAGTTTCCACACTTCTAATACTGTTCCTTTTAAAAACTATGTTGTCAAAACTCATTGCCAATTAAAATTATGTATATAAAAAATGATGACTAACTGGAATTTGTATAGTTTAAATAAGTTGTTTATGTTAACCACCTTTCAAAGAATTCAAAAATGTTCATTGTATTTGGAATCTAAATCTTGTTTTTAATATCCAAAGGTAATACAAAGGAATTTGTATGTTGGCTTAATGTATATTTATCACATGTTGAATTAGAAAATAATATAAAGAAAAAAAATCCCAAATTCTCACCCTCTGTTATGCTAACATAACTCTATTATGCTAACACTATTAGCATGTTAGGATACTTTTCTGTACATGTAAGTAATATATTTTTTCAAAGAAATGATATCATTTACATACTTTTTTTTCACTTGCTTCATTATTATGAAAACATACTTCTATATCAAAAATTTATATATTTTGGGTCATTTTAATTAGCTGTTTAGTATCCAGTTGTAGAAAAAACCATTATTTACTGAATTGATTCTCTATTTTTAGACATTAAAGTTGTTAAATAGAAAATTTGAATACCCTCAAGGATTTTGCATAGCTATGATTATTTCCTTAGATAAACTTGTAGAAGTGGAATTACTGAATATATACTGTTACTACTTGTCATCTTAGGTTATGGAAACATCGGCTCAGTCTTCTGGAGACCATCAGGAACAGCATATCTCAATCCAGGAGATGCAGGAGCTCAAAGAAAACCTCAACCAAGCTGAAACAAAGTCAAAATCACTTGAGAGTCAAGTAGAGAATCTGCAGAAGGTATGAGTGTGAGAGCAGTGTAAGGTGTATGTCCCTAATTCTTTCCTTATTGTACACTTAAAGAAATAAGTGTTAATCATGGACACTTTATCTTATCATCTTATCATGTGGGAATGGGTACATTTTATACTTTTTACTTTGAACAGCTCATGTATGTGAATAGTATCTAATCATCTTCAAGTATCTACTTAGTTGGTTTGACCACCATTTTTATATTTGTACTTGCATTTAATCAAAAAAAAAGCAAATCAATAAGAGTTAACCTTAGTTTTATAGGACATAAAATTTATATTGATTTGATTGAATTCCATGGTGATTACTTTGTTTCCTTTTAAATAAGACATTATCTGAAAAAGAGATGGAAACAAGAAATCTCCAGGAACAGACTGTGCAGCTTCAATCTGAACTTGCACGACTTCGTCAGGATCTTCAAGATAGAACCACACAAGAGGAGCAGCTCCGACAACAGATAACTGAAAAGGAAGAAAAAACAAGAAAGGCTATTGTAGCAGCAAAATCAAAAATTGCACACTTAGCTGGTAAATTTCTGTTACTTTAAGGTTTGAACTTGGTAGTGAAAGTTGGTTATGTGATGCAGACTTTAAATGGGAAAGTAAAAAGTATATACTATAAAGTGATTTGTTTGTGTATGTGTGCATGTGCTTTAAATATTAGGTATGTTTAGTTAGACATAAATATAGAGCAATCTTAATTTTCAAGTGATGTGATGTCCTTGATACACTGAGAAAGTTTTCTTAATTACTGGCTGGTAATAGATGAAAGTACTGCTATCCTTCTGCATTAGTGTGTAGCAATTCTACTTTGTAACAGAGACCCTTTGAACACAGATGCCTTCTGTAAACAGCACTGGATCTTACCAGCTTGGAGATTTTTTTTTTTTTTTTTTTTTTTTTTGGCAGAAAACTCTTCTAGCCCTTCAGGGAGAGTACTGTTTCATATTTATGAGGAGCCCAGTTCTGCAAGGCTCAGGACCTTACTCAGCCCTGCTTGCCAGTCCGCTGAGTAAATAAAATGTCAAATCAGTTGGGTCTTATTATGAGCATTATTTTATTTCTCTGTAAGACAGCAATTTATTTTATTTTAAAAGTTGTTGAGTTATTTTTGAACATATGCTATAGATTATATAAAATTCACAATTCATAATAATGATTAAATAATACATTGAAATACTAAAGACCATATGAAAGAGCCTCTACTAAGTAAGATTCTAGCTCTTTGAGATTTTAGTTAGAAACAGTAACATTTTTATGTTGAAGTAAGTATATTTTATATTTGTGTAATAAATTAAGCACGAGTGTGTTTAGAACTTGAGTTACATAGTGCTTCAGAACTAACAGAGTTCTTAAAGTATGGTAACAGAATCTGGTGTGATCTTTGTTTGCCAATTAAGTGCATCAACAATGTTTTCAGTGTTTGATTATATCAATATAATTATATGGTTACTTCTTTAGGTGTAAAAGATCAGCTAACTAAAGAAAATGAAGAGCTTAAACAAAGGAATGGAGCCTTAGATCAGCAGAAAGATGAATTGGATGTTCGTATGACTGCTCTTAAGTCCCAATATGAAGGTCGAATTAGTCGCTTGGAAAGAGAACTCAGGGAGCATCAAGAGAGACATCTTGAGCAGAGAGATGAGCCTCAGGAACCTTCTAATAAGGTGATTAGCCAATTATGTTTAAATGGCAAATCTCTTTTTTGTGTGTGTGTATACATTTTGCTTGAAAGTGCCTAAGATTTAGGAGCCTTTCTCAGAGTTAATTTTAGCTAAAATTCACAGTATACAGAGAGAATTAGCAATAGTAAAATATTTTAGTGCCATCGTTTGGTTGGTAGGCACAAAAAATCTACATTTTTCTCTTTATAGGTCCCAGAACAACAGAGACAGATCTCACTGAAAACAACTCCAGCTTCTGGTGAAAGAGGAATGTGCGTTTCAGTTCTTTTATTAAAGTTTAAGGAATATCTAATTATCTTTTGGAAGAAAACAAATCTATATGTTCTATTATAAAAATTCTGTTCTATTCTATTCTAACGTGCCATTTATCCATGCAAAACTGTATCATGTAGTTGCCAACTCTTTATTTTCAACAAACTTTCAGTCCTATTGGGTAGAGCTTTGTGACAGAGAAAACATCTCTCATCTTTTAGTTTGTGATTGCCTTCTAATTTTGGCCTCTACTGGTTTTCACTATGATGTTTTATTTTGTTTTTGAGTTGAAGTCTCATTGACTCCCAGGCTGGAGTGCAGTGGCATGCTCACGATCACCATAGCCTCAACCTGCTGGGATCAAGTGATCCTTTTGCTTCAGCCTTCCAAGTAACTGGAACTACAGGCGTGTACCACCATGCCCAGCTAATTTTTTTGATTTATTGTAGAGACAAAATCTCGCCATATCGCCCAGGTTGATTTCAAACCCATGGACGTGGGCAATCCTCTCACGTGAGCCACTGCTCCTGGCTCACTGTGATGTATATGATGACAGGCATTAAAAGTCTGAGCAGAGACTTGAGTTCAGCAATTCAACACTTGGATACATTCTTAAGTGTCAGGATGCATCACTCCAGAGCATTCCCTGCACAGTTTTTAATGCTTAAATTTAGACCCTCTTCAATAAGAATTTTGAAATATTTAGTGAACAAAAACTATCAAACTGTATTCACTGTTTGTTAGCAATATTTGTTTTTAAACTGCCTGATTTTTTTGTAAATTATTATTTTTACATTTTCTCCTATAAGTGCCAGTACATCAGACCCACCAACAGCCAATATCAAGCCAACTCCTGTTGTGTCTACTCCAAGTAAAGTGACAGCTGCAGCTATGGCAGGGAATAAGTCAACACCCAGGGCTAGTATCCGTCCAATGGTTACACCTGCAACTGTTACAAATCCTACTACTACCCCAACAGCTACAGTGATGCCTACTACACAAGTGGAATCACAAGAAGGTTGGTAAAATAATATAGATCTGTTTGAGTTGATTACTTACTTAGTTTTATTATGAGAAGGTGACTGACCTTAAGGATAAGTAAAGCATCCACTAAAGTTAAGTCAGACATCATTGTAAAAGTACACATTTAATATTTGAAGTATATACCTCCCAGGATACTTGTTAATGCAGCACATTTCCTCCTTCCCTTCCTTCTTTTCTGCTTTGCTTTGTTTATAAACTACAGAAGAGGGGAAATACCCCCTTTAAGCACCCCCCAAATTTTCACTTCTAGCAACTAAGAAAGATGATATGAAATCCACTTTGAAAAATGATACTGTGGAGTCTGTCGTACACAGTGATCCATCACAGAAACAAAGAACAGAGTGCCAGATATGCTCACTCATAAGTGGACTCTGAACATTTACCATAATACTATAAGAAAGGGAGTGGCAGTAGCAGGATGCTGCCAGGTTGGGGGATGACGAGTGGGGAGTGGGGAGTGGGGGGAACACACCAATAACGGTACCTGATCTCAAACCAGGCAAAGTGAGGACCAAAGGGAGTCCCAAACTTTACCTGTACCACTTGTATATGTAATCCTGAATTGTACCTCATATCTTTAAAAATAAACTTAAAAAATTTTTAAAAAAATGAAAACCATATTAAATTACTGGCTTAAGGCCAGAAGCAGTGGATCACACCTTAGTCCCCATGCTTTGGGAGACTGAGGCAGGAGAATCACTTGAGGCCAAGAGTTTGAGACCAGCTTGGGTAACATAGCAAGACCCTTATCTCTGCAAAAAGGGTTTTAAAAATTAGCCAGGCATGATGATGCATGCCTATAATGCCAGCTACTCAGGAGGCTGAGGCAGGAAGAGCGCTTGACCTCAGGAGTTTGAGGCTACAGTGAATTATGATTGCACAATTGCATTCCAGCTTGGGTAACAGAGTCAAACCTTGTCTCAAAAAACAAAACAAAAATAAATAAATTACTGGTTCAACCCAATATCACTTTTTCACTACAACTTTCTGACCTTTTCATTGCTTTCCCCACTTTTTCCCCGCAGTACTTTGTTACTCATTACAACACTTACAACTTTGTTCTCATTCATTTGTATACATGCTTTTTTTACTCTAGATTGAGCTCAAGGGCAAGAATCTTTATTGTTTAATCTCTTTACTCAACCACCAAAATAGATGTTCAGTAAAACTTTGCTACTTGTATATTTCTTAGATTCCTACCTTGACAAGTGTTGAATTCAGTGAATGATTCAAGTATTTAGAAATATGTGATGTGTGTATATGCTCTGAAAGTACAGAATATTTTATTTCAGCTTCATGCAATAAAATTATTAACTATGTTACCAGCTAAACACCATGTTTACATCAGTTAAAAACAGTGATGCTTAATGTAAACTTCTAATTTGACTTGAAGTTTCTTAAGTTCATTAATTTCCTTTGGTAATAATGTAAGTGGAATAATATATGCAAAAACAGTTTAAATATTTATTTAAGTCAGTCAGCAATGTATTGCATTCTGCCATATTAGTCACATAGGTAATACAAAAATGCATAGTACATTATCTTTCCCCAACGTGTTTTGTCTAATTTTTGAGAGAATAACTATACAAAACTATGCAAAGTATGACATATGTCACAGAATAGGGAAGGATAATTTCAGCTTTGGTAAAAATAGAAGACTTACATTAAACATTATAATTACTTTTCAGCTATGCAGTCAGAAGGGCCTGTGGAACATGTTCCAGTGTTTGGAAGCACAAGTGGATCTGTTCGTTCTACTAGTCCTAATGTCCAGCCTTCTATCTCTCAACCCATCTTAACTGTTCAACAACAGACTCAAGCTACAGCTTTTGTGCAACCCACTCAGCAGAGTCATCCTCAGATTGAGCCTGCTAATCAGGAATTATCCCCAAACATAGTAGAAGTTGTCCAGAGTTCACCAGTTGAGCGGCCTTCTACTTCCACAGCAGTTTTTGGCACTGGTAAGAATAATTTTTAAATGTAGTTAAAATGTACCAGAGCTTGTCATTAAGATGTTTCTTCAGTTATTTTTTGACTGGCTTTAAAATGAAACAACCCGGCCAGGCATGGTGGCTCAGCCTGTAATCCCAGCACTTTGGGAGGCCAAGGCCAGAGGATTGCCTGAGCCTGAGGGTTCAAGACCAACCTGGGCAACTTGGTGAGACCTCATCTCTACAATAAATCACAAAATCTAGCCAGGCATAGTGGTATGCCTCTGTAGTTCCAGCTACTTGGAAGGCTGAGGTAGAAGGATCTCAGCCCAGAAAGTCAAGGCTGCAGTGGCCATGAGTGTGCCACTGCACTCCAGCCTGGGCGGCAAGAGTGAGACTCCAATTCAAAAAAAAAAAAAAAATGGAACAACCCAAAACATATATAACATTGCAGGTCTTGATGACTAAAGACACCTAAGACAAGTTGTGTAAATTTGTGTAAATTTTTTTCATCCAAGGATTCTTGGATTTTATAGTGCCATGTAAATATAAGTAGCAATTATGTATCAGTATATCTCAGTGATTCAGATATATGGTAATAATTGGCTGGGTTTATTAACTGAAGTTTAAATTGGTTTATTCAGAGCATAAATAGCTCTGTTTACCCATAGATCAACAGGAACAAATTATATTTATGAACATTGATCTAGGACTTGACTGATTATATTCTAATCATCTGGACAATGAAATGTTTGCTATGTTCTATTTTTTTTTTTTTTTTTTTGAGTTGGAGTCTCACTCCATCGCCCAGACTGGAGTGCAGTGGCCGCTCCCGGCCACCGCAGCCTCGACCTGCTGGGCTCCGGCGATCCTTCCGCCTCAGCCTTCCAAGTAGCTGGAACTACA